>SRPU01000001.1:0-127943 GCA_018360185.1 Claviceps lovelessii
ACTATATAAATTAACTAAGTATAATAGTAAAGCCTATATATTTAAACTAGAAATATTTTAACTATTAATAGTTTTAATTAAAATAAATATTTCCTTTTTTCTTTTTAATCTCTATTTTTATGCTAATAGAAAACTAATTACATTAGCCTCTATATAGGTATTTAAATTTATATAAATTACTTTTAGTTTCCTACTTAATAGTATAGTATTAACTTTAAAATATAATAATACCCTTAGAGATTTATTAGTTAAGCATTAGGTATTATGCTTAACCTCTTAACTTTTCCCTTATTTATTTTCTTTTTAGATTTTTCCTTTTTTACTTTAGTATTTCTAACTTAGGTAATAAATATTTTCTTAGGGTATTATAGCTTAATATATTTTAATTTACTATATCTATAGTAAGTAACCTTTAAGGTATTATTAAAGTGAGATTTTAATCTATTTTTTAAGGAATTATTTTAGAATATAGTAGCTTTCTTTAAGTTTTATTTTTTTTTGAAGTAACTTATTTAAGGTTATTTAGTATTAATACTTTCTAAAGGAGTAAATTTAGTAATTCTCTTCCTTTAATTTCCTAACTTAAAGGCTTTTTAATATTAGGTAGCTAATTCTATAATTTCTTCTTAAATCTTAGGGATTTCTAGGGCTAGTATTCTTATATAATAATAAAGTAGTTCTTTTAATTTTATAAAGAATTATAAAGCCCTTTATTATTTATTTTCTTAAGGGAAATGCTTTTTAAGAGAATTTAGGTAAATATAGAAATCCCTTAGAGACTATCTCTCTTTTTATTTTATAAATTCTAGTTATTAAGCTAATCTAACTTTATAATTTTTAGAATCTTTAATTAAAAATAAGGTTTATTTTAGGAATCTATTCTAATTATTTTTCTAGGTCTTTTTTTAGTTTAAATCTTCTTTAATAAATTAATTCTAATAAAAGCAGTAATTAAGTTCTATATAGTTATAAGTAAGAATAATTTTCTAGTAATCCTTTTAATAACGCTTAGGCGCGCTATTAATTACCTAATATAAATTATTTATTTAATCCTCTCTTTTTTATAAGGTAGTATTTAGTTTTAATTTAGTAATATTATTAACTTTTACTTCTTTATTGCTACTAGTATATAAATTATTAAATAAATAATAAATATAATAAAAATAGTACTCTATTCCTAACTAATTTAATAGGGTATTCTTTAGTTTCTATTCTTATATTTATAGTTACTAAATTTCTTTAAGCTATTAAATTTACTACTAAATAGCCTATTCTTTTAATATAGTTTTAGTTTCTATATTTTCCTTAGTTAGTCCCTAGTTCTAAAATAAGGATTCTCTCTAACTATAAGTTTATATATATAATATTCTAATTATATTAACTTCCTAGGTAATTACTTAAAGAAGTCTTAAAATATTAAGCTAGTTACTTAAGAATTAAAGGTAATTAGGTAGGATAAATATAGTAGGAATCTATATACATTTAATAGTAGAACTAGTTATATATTTAAGCTAAGACTTATCCTTCTTTTCTTTCCCTTAGAGGTAATTCCCCATTAAATCCCTAGAGAATATCCCTTTATTCTATAGTATTCTTATTTTATAACACACTACTAATATATAAATATCTAGCTTATTCTAATAACTAATTATCTCTAATTAGGTATAGATTCGTTGGCGCGAGGTGGACCGATAAATGTGATAATTGGGTCTGATTCCCTCCATTACCGGATTGGGCATAACAAAAAACCTACTTTAATAATATTAGCCTTAATTATACTTATAATTACTTAATTTGCTTTTATATGCCTCTTTCCTTAAGCTTTATAATCTCCTTATTTATTGCTTTTATTTACTATTTTTATATTAAATAATTTATAGCTTTATAATAATTCTTTAAAGGCCTTATAAAATCTAACTAATAAATAGTTTTTTATTAAATCTTTTCCTTAAAGTAAGCTTTACTTTTATTATTATATTAAGCATTAATTATAGTAAAAATAGTCTTTATACTTTAGTTATTATAGTCTTTATTCTTAAGCTAATTAGACCTTAGACTTAATATTAATTTCTATAAGTAATTAATAAGGTAATAGTTAGGTCTTTATTTATATAAAATATCTTAGTTTTAAATATATTCCTTACTTTTTAGCTTTTAAAGTTAAGTGCTTTAGTGCTTTATTAGTTATACTTAAAAGCTCTCTTCTTTTTATAGTTATTAAGGTATTAATATATTTTATAAGTCTTAAAGGGTAGCTAATTCTTACTAACTTTATAATACTATTATTTAATATAATAGCTGCTTTAATTATTAATATTAAGTATTTATCTTTATTAATATTTAAGTAGTTATTTTACCTTCTATAGTAGGTTTGTTTTTATTACCTTTATTTTATATAAATTATTCTAAAACTATAGAATTAACTAGGTCTTAGTAACTCTTATTAACTAAGCTTTATTAGCTTTTATAACTAAAGCTTATAAAAGTCTCTTTTTAGTATATAGTTTACTTTATAACTATTTATTTTAATATTACTTAGGGAGTTTAAAGTTTAAAAATATATTTATAAGCCTTTAAGGGTGCTTTATTAGAAAGCTTTATTATATTAAGCGCTTTTACCTCTAAGTTTAAACTCTTTAGGTGTATTTATTATACCTTTAGTAATTACTCTAGTAGTAATAAGAGGAGATTAACTTTTTTATTAAGTTTTATATTTATTTAAAGAGCTTAGAATTATACTTTTAGCTTAAGAATTAATTATACCTTAGCGCTTTCCTTTCTTAAATTATAAAAGACTTTTTTATTATAAATTATATTTCTTATTATTATTATCTTTTTTAGTAAGAGAATTTATATATAATATATTCTTAAAGCTATATAGCTTATAAAGTATTTAATATAGCCTTTAGGGCTTATTTTAAAATACTATTTATTTTTATTAGCTTTATACTCTCTAGATATTAAAAGAGTATAGTATTTATATATATATAGGCTACTTTAATTTAGTTTTAGGTTTACTATAAGTGCTTATATTAGTAAATAAGTATTATTATAAAACTAACTTTTAAGGACTTTAATAGGTATTTTCTACTCTAATTACTATATTAAATTAATATTATATAGGAAAGCTACTATTTATATGCTTTCTAACTATAGATTTAGTAGGAGCCCTATGCCTTAAAATATAGTAATAGATTTAGTTATAATTATTTAGTTTGCTCTTCTTATATTTTTATTTAGCTTATAAATATATAGTAAAGGGCTTTTTAATTCTATACCTTTAAATTATACCTATACTTAAAATACTATATAGCCTTACTCTAAAATTACTATTTTTTTATTATTCTGCCTATATTTTATAATTAAGAGTTTAAACTACTTTAATACCTACTATTTAAAGTAAACTAATATATTAAATATAAACATAAGGGTTTTATTAAGGAGTATATATACCTATATTATTTTACTATACTTATTCTTAAAAATTAGCAGCTATTTTATATTATTAAAGCTTTTTAAATAATTTTAAAGATTTTAATAAACCCTTTAAAAAGGTTTTAAAAACTACCTTTTTAGTTACTATTAAGAGATTATATATTTAGTATATATAAGTATATATACCTTATAATTTTTATACTTTATTTCTTAAATTTATATACCTTTTATATATAAAGTAAGCTTACTTAAAGCATTTTTACTAAGGTAGCTAAAGTAAAAATACTAAATCTTTTCTTTATTAGTATATAATAAGCTTAGGTCTCTACTAGGATGCTAGCGCTATAAGCTTTATATATATATATTATATAATTTTATTATAGAAAATATAATTAAAGGGGAGTATAGAGTTACCTATAAAGGGATTTTATAAATAGTTATAATAAGGCTTATATTTAAGAAATATAATATTAAACTTTTTATTAAGGTTTATTAGTACTACACTTTATTCTATAGGTTTAAAGTATAAAGTGCTATTAAATTTATAATACTATACACTCTTTTTTATTAAATAGCTTTTTAATATAATATTTATATAAAATCCCTTAATAACTATAATATTTATTAATATAAAATCTTTTATTTAAATACTATTTTTACTATTTAAAATCTTCCTAAGTATATAAGTCCCTTTTTTATTAATTTAAAAAGAGATTATACTAGCCTTAAAATAGTTATTTTTAATAGTTTTAAATATTTTAAGCTTAAGAAGGTTAATACTATTAACTTTATATATTACTCTATAGTTATTAAAAAAAGTGCTCTTTAATAGTATATACGCCTTATACTTTAGGGTTATAAAGACTGCCTTTAGTAGTTCTTTTATACTAACTAAGTTAGAGTTAAGAATTACTACTAAGATTCCTTTAGGAAAGCTGCCTTAGGGTAGCTATAAAGCCTTTTTAGCCTATTTATTTTTTTTAATATTAATATATAAAGTCTTTTAATAAAAGCTTTTATAGCTTTATTTAGCTTTATTAAGGTTATTTTTTATTAGCTTATAATAAAGGTTAGTTTCTTTCTTTATAATAAATTAGTATAGGGTCTTACATTCTCTTAGCTTTTAAGTATACTTTTTAACTATTTTTTTATATAAATAATTATAGCTCTTTATTTTCTTCTTAGCCTTATTCTTATTTTTATTATTAAAGTATATACTAAGTATAATATAAACTTCTTTTTTAATTAATATCTTAAAGGTTTAAGTTATTTTATAGTATTTTATAAATTTATTAATAATGCTTTATAGCATTATCCCTTTAAAAAAAAAGTTAAAGTATTTAATAAGTTTAATAAGCTTTACTCTTACCTAAGAAGGTTTAAAGTATATTTTAACTACTTAAAGGAAATTATAAATTATATTTAATTTTTAAACCTTATTAATATTATTCTATAGGGCTTTTTAATAAAGTATATTCTATAATTTAATTTAGTAGTTAGGTTATAAATTTATATATTTAGCCTTCTAAAGAAGTGTAAGGTAGTGTATTACTATCTTTGCTTTTATAATTATATCTTTTAATAAGAATTATACCTTTAGGTGCTTTATAATTCTTTTTAAAAGGATTTCTCTCTCTTTAAGGTTACCTTATAAAGAATTTAATACTATAGAGTATATATTTAGCTTAATAAAGCTTACTATTTAAGAATAAAGAGCTTAATCTTTTCTTTTCTACTCTTTATATTTATTAAAAGTAATTTCCCCTTTATATTTAAAGTATTAAAGAGCTTTATTTATTATAAATTTATAAGTATTTATTAAATACTTTATAATAAATTAAATATATTCTTTATTAATAATAGCTTTTAGCTTCTTAGGGAGGTTTAATTCTTTTTCTAAAAGTATAGGGTTTATTTTATTCTAAATTAATAACCCCTAAGCCACTCCCTTAAAAGCTTTAATTTAGTTATTTTAGTGCTTTATAGATATAAGCTTCTTTATTAGTACTAGAATCTAGGTATTTATAATAAAAGTTATCTTTACTATTTAAAAGAGAATAAAAAGAGATTTAAATATATATATTTAATAATATAAATATATAGTATTAGTTATAAGGAGTCTTATTAACTTTCTCCTAGGCTTATAACTATTATATAGTAGCGCTTAGATTATTAGCTTATATTAATGCTATTTCTAACTAGGTGTAAATTATATATAAAGGAAAATATCTATAAAATAGTATGTATAGCCGCAGCCCTTGCGTAGCGCGGGATTACGATAATCCGCGCGTTGTATGTAATCCACCTACGCGTTCCGGGCAACAATTTAGGGAAACTTTTATCTGGCACCCCCAGTTTAATAATTCAACACCCTAAATCAAGATAGTAACTTATAACAAAAGAGTATAATACAACTTTAGCTGCTTAACCTTTTAAAAGGCATAAGCCTAAAACTCTATTACCTACGCTCTCTGAAAAGCTAATAAAGGTTGTATTTTTTATTTTTTGATATACTATAACGCTTTAAATAAAAAGGAAGGTTAACGATATTTTAAAGTTAATTTTAAAGCTTACATTATTAAAGGAACAAGGAAAGACTTTATATAGCTTAAATAAAAAACTATAAAAAGCTAATATTAGTAGCTAGCCTTATATAAAAGCATACATTTTTAAGGCTATTAATTATACTATAATATTTAACTTATTACCTTTGCTTTAAAAAAGCTACTGTAAAGAAATATACTTATTAATACTTATAGTAGCAGAATATTAATATTTCGAATATAACTTAAGCTTATACTGCTAAGAGAAGAAAATTACATCAAAGCTAAAGTATTTAATTTAACTATAGTAAAACAGAAAAAGTAGCCTTTTAAAATAGAATAAAATAATAACATTAAAAAATATGTAGTGAAAAGAACAAAAGTAATAACCTTTTAAAGAAACATATTCTGAGTTTCTAAAGGAAAATAATAAAAAGAAGTGTGTATAATAATAAGGACTAATTAATTATTTTATTCTAACTATTTGTCTTTGTTTTATTTTTCTTTATTTTTTTAGTACATAGCTAAGTTCTAAGTCATACTATATTCTTAGGGAGAATTTATATCAAAAAAGTTATTTTACTTAGTAAAGAAGGATAGAAATAAAGCGTTAATATATTAAATAAGGTATAAGGAATTCATAATTACTAGAATTATCTAATTCAAAGAGTAAGATTATATATAAGTAAAAGTGTTTGCAAATTAGTTTGTTTTTTAGAAAATTAATAAGCCTTGCTGATTATTAACTAGTAATGTAGTATGCCTAAAACTTAGCCGTAAAAGTAATATAGTATATATATCAACTTTAAATAAAATAATACTATTATTATTAGAATATCTTTTTTATTATTATTTACGTTTGAACTATTTAATTAAATGCTAAGCTTTCTTTTAGTACTCTTTTTTATTATCTTTCCTTTACATTAGAAGTATAGAAGGTGAATGAATATATAATTCCATAATAGTGGCACCCTTACTGTGCATAGCTTGTCCTAACGTTGTTTAGGTTGTCCTCTTTTTAGGCTAACACACTATATATAAATAGTGCCTTAAAAAGGGTATTAATTTTAATACTTACTTTTTTCATGAGTTAGTGCTGCTATAACTATAATAGTTATTAATGTTTCAAATTTCAAGATTTATATTAGTAAAATTAGGTAACTTATCTCTATACTTAACAGCTTTATACTAATCTAATTTAAATTTATTATAAGTTTGAAATACTAAATATTTTCTGCTGTTTATAACTAAAAGGGGTTTAGTTACTATTTAGCTAATACTAAGCCCTAAACAGTAGTAGAGGTTTTGTAAATATACTGTAATGGATTTAAGCTAGCTGCTTAGATCCTTAATAGAGCAAAAGAGGGGCATATATAGAGACCTATTATAGCTATAGGGCAAACTCTATAAATATATACTAAATATAAAGTATAAATATAGTAAAGAGAGATAGTAGCCTTTTCTTTTTTTTTATAAATAATAATAACTTTATTAATAATAAATTATAATAGCTATTTAGACTAGTTTATAATAATTATTATTTATTATAATGTTATTCATAATATTTATTTATATTTAAATAATATAAGAAATCCTTACTATTATAACTAAATAACTTAATTAAATAATATATATAACTTATATTACTTTTATAAAACTATTACTTTAAAAATGGCTTAGCTTAAAAAATTATACTATGAAAAAGCTTTATAAATTAAGTGTTTTATATAAATACTTTAATATATTTTAATTAAATATAACTTAAATATAAACTACTTTTAATAAAAAACCTTTATAATAAAAATAAAGCTTTATTTTAAGTATAGTAAAGCCTTTTATTATATAAATTAAAGGCTAATTTAAACTTTATTAAAATTAATTAATTAATTATTTATTTATTTATTTATTGTACGCTAGCCAGCTTTAGCAATTTATGCTTAGCTATATCTAGAACCTCTGCTCCTTATGCTTTATTTAGTTACAGGAAAACCTTTATTAGGGTACTAATTAGCTAATAATTAGCTAATTAGTAGTTACCTAAAAGGATGAAAAACCTAACTAAATATATGATTTTTACCTACTTCTTAGAATCCTAGAATTCTAAGTCCGATTTCCTTCTATGAAACGCTAGTTAAACAATTATACCCTAGTTACCCTATAGTGAATCTCTCTATTATTCCTGCTTTACAACCCTAGTTACCCTATACCCGTTAATCCTAGCAATTATAGCTATAACTAGCTTAGCACCTAAAGAGCTAGGGGGTAATTTTGCCCATTTATATAACGTAGGAGTGGCTAATCTGCGTTGCTTAGTAAGCTAGGATAAGTAGGGGGACTAGACCCACTTTTCTAGCTTACTAAGCTACTAATTAGCTAGAAAAGCCCCCACTTTTCTAGCTAATTAGAGTCTAGTTTTTCCTTATTATACAGCCCCTACTATACTAAGGAAAAACTGTGCCCTATGTAGGAATTAGACCTGCAACCCCCTATAATTCTTGCTTACGTAAGAAAAGTGACGAGGTTTTCCATGACGCTTGACCACTGCGCCACGGGGTTAAAATTAATTATAATAAATAGTTTTTTATTTATTTAAACTTCTTACTTAAAGTTTAAGTATAAGTAGCTTTATTTTTTAAGCTAAGTAGTAACTATTAGTATAGACTTAGCCTATTTTTAACTACTTTAATACTATATTTATAAACCCTTATTAAAAAAAGTATATAATTATAAAGCTAAATTAATTAAAATAATATTTAAATAAATAATTAATAAACTTCTTTATTTACTTTAAATAAAAGTTATATTTAATAAATAATAATATATAAGTAAATATAATAAAGCTTACTTAGCTTTAAGTAAAACTTAGTAAGTAAATAAGGGATTATTATATAAATTATAATATTCTTTATTTTAACTATTTTATAGTAGTTATATTGTGTCAGGGCCAGAGAGACATGGACCTTAGATAGGTGGAAAAGAGGCCATCGTGACGACTAAGGACATTGGACCTTAGCACAATATAATTAGAGTATCTAATTAAATAGTATAAAAAGGTCCTAAGCCCTTAAATAGTTAAAAATATTATCCATTTTCTATTTTTTAATTTTAGTGTATAGGTATAAAAGCACTTATTGCTATAATATTCTAATAACCTAGCTATAGGTACTACTATATTAAAGATATTTTATAATTTATTATAAATTCTTTACTATTTTTAACCTTCTAATAACCTAAACTATTTAATTGAAAAGAATTCTAACTATTTATAACTTTTCTTATATAGGTTTTTTCTCTTTTAAGTGCCTACTTACCTTTATTATAATTTAGAATATAATAAGGAGCTTTATTATATTTATAAATATACTACCCCGTTTCTAGTATTATATTTCTTTTCTTTCTATTATAAATAATAGTTTTGCCTAGGTAGAATATATTTTCTAGTCTTTATAAATCTATTATATTATTAGGAATAATTAAGTATAATTAAAGACTTTAATTTAGAGCTAGACCTTATTATAACTAGCTAGACTTATAAAACTAAGATAATTAACTATAAAAAAACCACTATAATATATTTAAATATTTAATTAAAAGCATTAAAATATTATAAAACTTAATTAGTACAAAAAAGAACCTCTCTTTAAATTATATTTAATAGAATCTAAGTTAATAACCCTTAGTATATAAAGATATAATACTAATATATTAAGAAAAAGGGAGAATCTATTAAAACCCACTTAGAATACTATTACCCCTCTCTCTAAAGCAGAGAAGGCTATAGATTATTTAATTATATTTAATTTAATTAGATTCTATATTATTATATTAGTTATAGGTATTTTTTTTATAACTTAAACTTTCTTTATTAAAATTCTAATCTTAGTATATAGCATTATAAGGAAAGATAACCTAATTAATTTAATTAAATAATAATATAGTTTATTTTATAGTAAATAAATTATTTATAAAGAAAGAAAGCCTTTTAATTAATTAATTTATTTAACTTTTATATTTATATTTAATAATATTAGCCTTAAGGAATAGCTTAAACTAACTTTAATAGCCTCTTTCTCTTTTTTTAATTAAGTTAGTATAAAATAACTAATACCTAACCTTACTTTAAAAAAAAAACCCTTTTTATTAATATATTAATTTTATTAGTTTTATTAAAGGTATTAACCTAAAGACCTTTATTAAGCTTTTTAAAGAAACCCTTAATAAGTAAAGCACTTTTATATTCCTTTAAAGTAACTACTATATTAATTAATTTATTAAAAAAAATATTATAGATTTTCTAAAGAACTTTAAAGTAAAGATATATATCCTTAGCCTTTTAATAATAAATAATACTAAATACTTAAGAAAGAAGTTACTTTTAAGCTTTATAAAAATATTAAAACCCTTATAACTATATATTCTTAGTAAAACATTAAGAAAGCCTTACTTCTTTAGTATTAAGCTATTTCTTAAAAAAGAATTAAAAGTATAATAAATTAGCTTAAAAAGCTTAATATATAATACCCTTAAATATTCTTTAATATTTATTTATAGTTATAATACTATTAAGTATTAATATTAAAGGCTTTTCTTAATAATTAAAAAACTCTCTTTATATAATTTATATATATTTATAAAGCTATCCCTAATTAAATTATTATTAGCTTTATAAATAAGTAAGGGTTTAGTAAAGAGTAGTGTATTTATAAGAAATATAAAGCTTTATAGGTTAAGCTAAATAACTATATAAAGATATATTTATAACTTAAAAATTATAACCTTACTAAAACTATTAGTGCTTATATTAATAACTAAGTATTTAATTATAAAAAAATCCTTTAATTAGCTTTTTTTATTACTAAGAATTCTTAAGGGACTAATATTTTAGCTATTAACTTATTTTTATCTTTATTTTAAAATAAGAAAAGTAGTAGTTATAAGAATTTAATTAATACCTTAACTAAAAAACTTAAACAATTATAAATTACTATACTTTAAGGTTAAGTATAATTATTTAATTCCTTATACTAAGTAAATAAAATACTAAAATTTCTATACTTTATATTTTATAATATAGTATAGGCTAGGAAATAAGAGAAGTATATTAATATTTACTTTAATGTTTTTAGTGCTAATAAATAGTACTTTAATTATTACTTTTATTATAATAAAAAAGGCTATTACCCTAACTATTATAACTTCTTAAAATATAATTAAAAAATTAGGTTTATATAATATAACTCTTAAGCTTAAATCCTTATTATTAATAATAATTTACTAAAGTATTAAGTCTTATTAATTCTTTATAATTTATTCTTTAATATAAAGAGTTATATTTACTACTTAGCTATTTTTTAAATTAAGTACTTTAAGAACTATACTATTAATTATTTTATAAATTAGGTTCTAAGCTATAAGAATATCCTTATTAACTATTAAATAATATTATTTAATAAAAAAAAATTATGAATAATATTATTAAATAACTAAACCTCTTACTTTATAGACTTAAATAATAAAAACCTATACTTATTAAGGTTTTAATATAAGACCTATAGCTTAAAACTAAGGTTATAATCTTAAAAAAAGTTAGAAAGCCTTATAAAGTAAAAATAGCTATTAATATTAATATATTAAAAACAACTTAAGTAAAAGGAATTATAAATAAACCTTTAGTTAAGAATTATTTATAAACTACCTTAATAAGTTAAACTTAAAAAAAAAGTTTTAATATTATTAAACATAAAAAAAAGTCTTTATAAAACTACCTTATTACTTAGCTATATAAAAAGGTCTTAAGTAAAAAGGTAGGTATAAGCTTATAAAATCTTTTTAAGCTTTTTTTATTATTAGCTAGGTTAATTACTAATAAATACTTTACTTATACTAAAGAAGTTAAGAAGGTTTTTTACTATAATAGAATATTAAAGTTAGCTAAAGTATTATTATTATTATTATTATTACTCTAGTTAGGCTAAGCCTAATAGCTAGTACCTCTACTACTAAAACTATATAGAAAAAACCTAAAAGTAGGGAGGAAAACCTATATATAGGTATTCCATTATCCACTATAGAGCTAAAGTAGCCCTATGCTAGTTTTAACTATATATAAAGGTATACTGCTAGCTAAACTTAACTAGCTTTATAAAAGAGTGTATATTATAAAATAAGAATTAAGATAGATTAGTAAAGGTATAGTAAAGTAGTAAATTACCCTTAGGGGTAGTCTATATATTATTATAAGTTACTTTAATAACTTAAGTTAAATACTATATTAGTTTCTTACTATTTCCCTTAAGCTACTGCCTCTTTATTAAAAACCTTTTACTAGCTTTTATACCTTTATAGCATTAGCTATACTAGCTAGTAGCTAGCTATTAGTAAACTAACTACTAGCTAACTATTAGTTATTATTATTATTATTATTAATACTCTAGTTAGGCTAAGCCTAATAGCTAGTACCTCTGCTACTAAAACTATATAGAAAAAACCCTAGAGTAAGGAGAAAAACCTATATATAACTATAATAGTATTTACTATAAAGCTAGAGTAGCCCTACACTAGTTCTAATTATATATAGTTATATACTACTAGCTAAACTTAACTAGTATTATAAGAGAGTATATATTATAAAATAAGAATTAAAGTAGGTTAATAAAGGTATAGTAAAGTAGTAAATTACCTTTAAAGGTAGTTTATATATTATTATCAGTTACTTTAGTAACTTTTATTAGGTATTATATTAATTTCTTACTATTTCTTTAGGCTATTACCTTTTTACTAAAAACCTTTTACTAGCTTCTATATATTTATAGCATTAGCTATATTAGCTAGTAGCTAGCTATTAATAGACTAATTACTAGCTAACTATTAGTT
The DNA here is from genome assembly GCA_018360185.1 of Claviceps lovelessii. NCBI lineage: Eukaryota > Fungi > Ascomycota > Sordariomycetes > Hypocreales > Clavicipitaceae > Claviceps > Claviceps lovelessii. The sequence goes on from SRPU01000001.1 coordinate 12,852, forward strand.
ATATAAGAAAGAAAAAAATAATTATAAAAGCTACCCTTTTTTCTTTATTTTTAGCTTTTTCTCTTTTTTTTTTTTTTATTAATTACTTTTATTATAAATATATCTCTAATTTGTTTATTATAGTAGTGCTACTATATTAATACCTTTAACTAACTATAGCGCTAATAAAAATACTATTTATAAATAAAATTATTATACTAAGGGTAAGTATTAATTTTAACCTAATACATTACTACTACTAATTTATAGTATAGCTAGGCTAGCTAAAGAACTAGCTCTATAAAGCTTACTTAATATAAGCTAAAGATATTAAAAAATAGTACTATTATACTAAAGGTTAATTCTTTCTTCTTACCTATACTACTACTATCTCTAATTTATATAAATACTAATAATATATACTTTAAGTATATAAAAGTAAAAAAAACTTATTTAAATATAAGTGCTTTACCTTTTATTTATATTAATAATTAATTAATAGCTAATTAGTACTATAGCTAAACTAAAATATTATATTATATTAAAAGATTATTAAGTAAATAATAAATATATAAAACCTATATACCTTTAAAGAGCTTATTAATATAAGTATACTATAGTTTAGCTATAGTATTAGTATAGTGCTAGTATAGTACTAACTTAAAGATAGGCTAGGGAGTATAATACTATTTAAAAAAAGGTATAATAACTTATAAAAAAAATAAAAATAGCTACTATAATAATAGTATAGCTATTTAGTAATACTATAATAATCTTAGCCTTAATCTTAGTTAGGGGTAAGATACTACTATAGGCTTATTATATTACTAATATACTAAAGAAATATAATAATATTTTATAAAAGATTTATAAGCTTTACTTAATTATAGTATAAGGCTATACTAATAAAGAAAAAAAGAAAGTAAAGAAAAAAAAGGAGAAAAATACTAATAAAAAGTAGAGTTAAAGTTAATATAAATATACTATATTTATAATAAATTATTTTAGCTACTGTTTTTTATTTTTTATTTAATATAATTTATATATTAAAGTATTTTAAGCTAACTATAATATTACTATAGCTTCTTACTATTTCTACTACTATACTACTTTAAGTGCCTTATTATACTAAGTCTTTAATATCTTTAGTTTATTATTTTTATAAATTATATATAAGCCTAAACTAAGGGATATATCTAGTTAAAATAAGCTATTTTATAAGTATAGCTACTAGCTTATTTTTTTTAAGGGCCTCCCTAACCTTATATTAGTTATATATTAGTAGTATACTTATTTTTATATAGTAAAAATAGTTAAAGTTTTTATAAAAAAGTAAAATATAATAGTAGTCTTTATTATTAGTTTAGTAGCTATATATTAGTAAATCTACCTTAGAAATATAGTAATAATAAAGAAAGGCATTAAGCTTAATTTATTTTATATATATTTAAATAAATACTATAGATTTATACTTAGTAAGGCTAAAGTAAATATAAATTATATTAATAGTAAAGGTAAAGTTAGGGTTAAGCTCTACTATTATATATTTAACCTAAGTTTAGTATACTTATATAATAGCTCTTTTTTAATATTAATAGTTTTTTTACTTTAAAGTAAGTGCCTTAGCTAAGAATAGTTTTAAAGAATAATTAAAGAGCTAGTTTAAAAATAGTATATAGTTTAGGTAGTTATTAGAATTTAAAAGGTATTTATACTTATAGTATACTTATTTATAATAAAGTTAAGCTATTATTATAATATAGGTATTTTAAATTCTATTAGCTATACTATTAGCTTTAATTTAATAATAAAAGTAAAGTAAGTAATAGTTAAAGTAAAGGTTAATTAAAGCTATAGCTAATTTAGTTTTAATAAAAGTCTATAGTATAGCTTTAAAGGTATTAATAACTATTTTTAAGCACTTAGTTTATTTAAAAATAAATACTTTAGCTATTTCCCTTACCTTATTACTAATTACTATAAAGATATAGTATAATTCTATACTATAGGTAATAATACTTTAAATTACTTATATATATAATAAGTATATATTTTATAATAAATAATATTTTATTAATACTACTAGTAATATAAGTATAAGCTATTACTATACTAATTTTAACTTAACTTAACTTTAGTATACTTTTTAATATAGTTTATAATAAATTTAAACTTTTAAAAAGTAGGTAAATTAAATTAGCTATATTATATTAATATTAAGTTAAACTAAAGTTATAACTATAGTATAGTATTTTATAAAATATAAAAGTTTACTCTTTTTTAGGTTAAATTTAAGGCCTAACTTTTAAAACTAATTTTAGTAAATTACTTATATAGCTTTAAGGTAGCTTTATATCTTTTTTACTATATAATTATATATTAAAATATTTATATTCTTAAAGAAGCCTATAATTAATATAAACTATATTATTTAAAGCTTAGTATATAGTAGTATAATATAGAGTAAAAAAAGAATAGAGAAAATAAGGAATTCTTATAGTATTTTTATAATAATAAGTAAAGAGCTAGTAGTTTTACTATTAAAAAAAAGGTAAGTAATATACTTAGTAGTAAAGAAGTAGGTTTATACTATAATTTAGGTAAGAATACTAGTAGTAATAAAAATATAAATAAGCTACTTATAGTAAATAATATTAAAAGCTATTAATATATTTAGCTAAAGTAGTAATATAATACTACTATAGTACTATACTATATATATAGATTTTATTAATATACTTAATATAACTTCTATAAACTAATTTACTTTATTACTTATTTATAGGTTAGGTAGTACTTTATTTAATTTAGCTATAAGGGTAAGCTAACTTATTATTACTGCTTTTATAATTTTACTAATTATACTAAAGAATAAAATTAAATACTAAGCCCTTACTTTTTATTATTTTATTAAGGTTTTACTTAATTTATAAAAAATAATAACTTTTATTTACTAAAATAAAGCTAAATAATAATTAATATAATAGTATATATTTAATAAGTAAATAAAGGTTAATATTAATAACTTACTATAAACTTTAAAATAGCTTACTAAAAGTTTATTAAGTTTAAATACTTTTTAGCTAAATAAGCTCTTTATAATACTATAAATCTTATTAGCTTTAAATTAGTTTTTAGTTAGAAATATATTAGTATTAAAGTAGCTATTTAAATTACTTAGTATATTATTAAATTAGGCTTAAAAAAAAGAAAAAAAGTATTTAGCTAAAGTAGTAGCTTTTTTTAGTATATTTAAGTACTTATAACTTTTATACCTTTACTTTATAAAAAAAAGAGAATTTATTATTATTTTAGTAGTAAGCTACTATAAAGCTATACCTAGTATTTAAGCTTTTAAAGGTTTCTATATTAAGTAGTTATAGCCTTAACTACTATATACTAAGCATTATATTATTTATTATAAATAACTTAGTTTTATATTTATATTATAATAGTTATATATTATTAGTTCTCTTTAGTATAAAATACTCTTTATTACTATAGTGCCCTTTTAATATTTTAAGTTACTTCTTTAGTATATTAATTTTATTATAAATTTAGCTTAAAACTACTTTAAGGTTTCTTTAAAATAGCTAGGTTTATAATAAATTAAAGTTTAGCTATTAATTATTTTATAAAGTAATTAATTTTTTTTAATAAATAAAGCTAAAGCTTTATAATATTAAGTTAAAACTATATTATAGCCTTTATAATAATAAGGTTATTATTTATATATACTTACTTAAACTAAAGTAAATAGTTACTATATAGCCTAGGGCTAGTGCTTATATAAATTAGCTATAGTATATAATTAAATTTAATAAGGTTTAGTTTTTTTAAAAAGTTAATATTTATACTATAAATAGCTTAAATATAGTTAATAGTATTATTTCTTTTTTTTTATATTCTTTATATTACTTTACTCTATAATATTATAAGTTTAAGTTATTATTACTTTACTAATATAAAAAGTATATTATATTTTATTAAGGTTTAATTATAATAGTTTTAAAGTAAGTAATATTAGTTAAAGTTATTAATAAATATATTATAATTAAAGAATAAGGCTAATATAAATTTAAGTAAAGGTAAAGTTTAGCTATGTTTATAGGTTAAAAAGTATATAAAGTAAATATTATATTTTACTATTATAATAAATTATTAATTCTTACTTACTTATATTATTTATACTTTAGGTCTATACTAATAATATATATAAATTATAGTTTAGCTACTTTAAATTATAAGTTAAAAGTAGCTAAGGCTAAAATTAAGTAATTTATTATTTAAAGTCCCTAATTTCTATATTATTATTATATTAGTTTTAAGCTAAAACTATAGTATTAGGTATATTAAATAGGTTTTCTTTTATATATTTTAGTATATAACCTTAATTATATACTTTATATTATATATTAAGTTAAACTTAGCTTATTTAAAGCTATAGTAACTATAGATTACTAGCTTAAAAAAGCTTTTATAACTATTTATAATTATTATATTAATTTTAGCTTTAATTTAAAAGATAGGTATATAGTTAATTAACTTATTTTTAAGGTAAAGCTTTATATAAAAGTAGGTTATTTATATTTTATTTTTAGCTATAATTAAGTATTTTAATTTAATTTTTTTATTTTAATTAAAGAAAGGGTTTAATAAAGGTTAGGGGCTATACTAAATATATAGTATATATATAGTTTTATTATTTATTAATAGTATTATATATATAGAACTATATTAGGTATAGTTTTAAATAGTTAATATAGTATTTATAAATAGCTTTTATTAATATTAAGTAAAACTACTTATATTTTATATAATAATTAGTAGTATAGTAGCTATACTATAAAGGTATAGTATAGTATATAGTAATATATTTAAATTTAAAATATTTATAATACTAATAAAGATAAATAATATTATTATAAAGTTTAGCTTTAAATATCTAAGCCTTATAAATAATATTAGTATAATATAGCTTATTTATTACTTTAATACTATTAATAATAATAATAAAAAAGAATTATATAGTAATATTATATAGCTTTTATACTATAATTTATATAAAGCCTTAATTATTAACTATAACTAAGGCTTAAAGAATATAGTCTCTCTTTTAGTTTTATATATAGTATATAAAGAAGCCTTTAATAATAATATTAAATATATATTAGCTTAGTATTACTTTTAATTTAAAAGTAGTGCTAACTTATATAATATTTTTAGTATAAAGCTTTACTATATTTTAAAATATAATAATAATATTATTACTTTAAAGGTAATAAGCTATTACTATAGTATTAATACTAATAGCTTAATTAATAATAATAATAGTATTTTTAAATAAATAATTCTAAATAGCTTTAGCTATAATAATATTTTTAATAATAGTTTTATAATTAATTTAAAGAAATATTATTATAATTATAAAGTAAACTTATTAAATTAAATATTAAAAAATTCCTTTAATAATAATATTAGCTTAGCTTAAAGCTAGTATATTTTTAGTATTTATAGCCTTTTTAATTATATACTTTATTACCTTTTTAAGGTTTTAAATTATAATAAGCTTATAAAGTAATAATAAAGTTATTATTATTATTTTAATAAGAGTTTAAAGTATTAAAAAGCTATATTAAGTATATATTAAGGCTATATTATTTATATAAAGAATAATATTTTATATACTTTTTACTACTATAGCTAGTATAAGTTTAGTTATTTTATTATATTTAATTATAAGGTAATTTAGTATTTACTTATATATAAGTAGTAATATAAAAGTAACTTAAAGTATTATTAATATAAAGCTACTTTAACTTATAAATAAGTAATAATAGCTTTATATAAAGCTATAGTTTTTACTATTATTATTTATTAATATTACCTTATTTACTATACCTATACTTTAGTATTAATACACTATTAAAGATAAGAATAAATAAATATAGTAATTCTTTTTCTATACTTTTTAAGAGGTTTAGAGTTAATTCTGCGTTGCTACTGCGGTGCGGGCAAATTCGCAAAAAGTTTAACTATTAGTTATACAAGAAAGAAAGAGATAATTATAAGAGCTACCCTTTTCTCCTTATTTTTAACTCTTTCTTTTCTTTTTTTTTTCTTTATTTATTGCTTTTATTATAAGTATACCCCTAATCCTTCTATTACAGTAGTGCCGCTGCGTCGCCGCCTCTAACTAACTATAGCGCTAACGAAGATGCTATCTACAAATGAAATCATTGCGCTAGGGGTAAGTGCCAATTATCTAGAAGGAGGTATAATAACTTATAAAGAAGGCGGGGACGGCCGCTACAGTGGTAGCGCGGCCGTCTAGCGGTGCCGTAGCGGTCTTAGCCTTAACCTTAGTTAGGGGTGAGATGCTACTATAGGCCTGCTGCATTACTAATGCATTAAAGGAATATAATAATATTTTATAAAAGATTTATAGGCTTTACTTAATTATAGTATAGGGCTATACTAATAAGGAGAAAAAAGGGATAAAGAAAAAGAGAGAGAAAAATACTAATAAAAAGTAGGGCTAGGGCTAGTGTAGGCGCGCTATACTTATAATAAATTATTTTAGCTACTGTTTTTTATTTTTTATTTAATATAATTTATATATTAAAGTATTCTAAGCTAACTATAATATTACTATAGCCTTTTATTATTTCTACCTTTATACTATACTAGGTACCTTATTATACTAAGTTTTTAATATCTTTAGCTTATTATTTTTATAGGTTATATATAAGTATAAACTAAGGAATATACCTAGTTAAAATAAGCTATTTTATAAGTATAGTAGCTAGCTTATTCTTTTTAAGGGCCTTTTTAACCTTATATTAATTATATATTAATAGTATACTTATTTTTATAAGGTAAAGATAGTTAAAGTTTTTATAAGAGAGTAAAATATAGTAGTAGTCTTTATTATTAGTTTAGTAGCTATATATTAATAAATCTATCTTAGAAATATAGTAGTTATAAAGAAAGGTATTAAGCCTAATTTATTTTATATATATTTAAATAAATACTATAGATTTATACTTAGTAAAGCTAAAGTAAATATAAATTATTTTAATAGTAAAAATAAAGTTAAGGTTAAGCTTTACTATTATATATTTAATTTAAGTTTAATATACTTATATAGTAGCCCTTTTTTAATACTAATAGTTTTTTTACTTTAAAGTAAGTGCTTTAGCTAAAAATACTTTTAAAGAATAATTAAGAGGCTAGTTTAAAAATAATATATAGTTTAGGTAATTATTAAAATTTAAAGGGTATTTATATCTATAGTATACTTATTTATAATAAAGTTAAGCTATTATTATAGAATAAGTATTTTAAATTTTATTAATTATATTATTAGCTTTAATTTAATAATAAAAGTAAAGTAAGTAATAATTAAGATAAAGGTTAATTAAAGCTATAGTTAATTTAGTTTTAGTAAAGGCCTATAGTATAGCTTTAAAGATATTAGTAATTATTTTTAAGTATTTAATTTATTTAGAAATAAATACTTTAGCTATTTTTTTTACCTTACTACTAATTACTATAAAAGTATAGTATAATTCTATATTATAAGTAATAATACTTTAAATTATTTATATATATAATAAGTATATATTTTATAGTAAATAACCTTATATTAATACTATTAGTAATATAAGTATAAGCTATTATTATATTAATTTTAACTTCACTTAACTTTAGTATACTTTTTAGTATAGTTTATAGTAAATCTAAACTTTTAAGAAATAAATAAATTAAACTAGCTATATTAAATTAATATTAAGTTAAACTAAAGTTATAATTACTATATAGTATTTTATAAAATATATAAGTTTACTCTTTTTTAGGTTAAATTTAAAGCCTAACTTTTAAAACTAATTTTAGTAAATTACTTATATAGCTTTAAGGTAGCCCTATATCTTTTTTACTATATAACTATATATTAAAATATTTATTTTATTAAAGAGGCCTATAACTAATATAAACTATATTACTTAAAGCTTAGTATATAATAATATAATATAAAGTAAGAAAAGAATAAAGGAAATAAGAAACCTTTATAATACCTTTATAATAATAAATAAGGGGCTAGTAGTTTTACTATTAAAGAAAAGATAAATAATATACTTAATAGTAAAGGAGTAGGTTTATATTATAATTTAAATAAAAATATTAATAATAATAAAAATATAAATAAGCTACTTATAGTAAATAGTATTAAAGGCTATTAATATATTTAGCTAAAGTAATAATATAATACTACTATAGTACTATACTATATATATAGATTTTATTAATATACTTAATATAACTTTTATAAATTAATTTACTTTATTACCTATTTATAAATTAAGTAATGCTTTACCTAATTTAGCTATAAAGGTAAGCTAACTTATTATTATTACTTTTATAACCTTATTAACTATACTAAAGAGTAAGATTATATACTAAGCCTTTACTCTTTATTATTTTATTAAGGTTTTACTTAATTTATAAAAAATAATAACTTTTACTTACTAAAATAAGGCTAGGTAATAATTAATATAATAGTATATATTTAGTAAGTAAGTAAGGGTTTATACTAATAGCTTATTATAAATTTTAAGGTAATTAATTAAAAGTTTATTAAGTTTAGGTATTTTTTAGCTAAATAGGCTTTTTATAATACTATAGATTTTATTAGCTTTAAATTAATCTTTAGTTATGTGATGGATTCGAGCTGGCGGCTCGGATCCTTAGCGGAGCAAGAGAGGGGCACCCCTTTGCAACATGCCGCGGGATTAGCTGTTAGAGATACGGAAGCAGATTGTGGACTTAATGGATAAAGGTTGGATTCGAGCCTCTTTCTCCTTAGCAGCCGCGCTAGTACTCTTAGTTAAGAAGGCAGGGGGCGGCTAGCATTTCTACATAGACTATAGGGCGCTAAATAAGATTATAGACTAAGACCACTACTTACTGCTACTTATTAAGAAGACTTTATACTCCCTAGCTAGCACCTAGTAGTTTATAAAGTTAGATATCTATACTGCCTTTTACTACCTATATATAGTAAAAGGGGATAAAGCTTTAATAATATTCTAAATATAGTTTTGCCTCTTTAAATAGCTAGTATACCCCTTTAGCCTAGCTAGGGTACTTATAATATTTTAGTAATATATTAATAAAGCCTTAGGGGATACCCTAAAGGCCTATACTATAGCTTACCTAAATAATATTCTTATTTATATTAGTAAAATATAAAAAGAGTATATAAGTATACTAAGAATATTCTTTTATGCCTTTAATAAGCTAGCCTATACCTTAATATTAGTAAGTATATATTTAGAGTAATTAAGATTAAGTATTTAAAGTTTATTATTTAAGCTAGCTATATTATATATTTAAACCTAGCTAAGGTAGCAGTAATTTAAAAGTAAAAGGCATTAATATAAGTATAAGGTATATATAGCTTCTTAAACTTTATAAACTTTTATTAAAAGTTTATAGCTAACTTTTTAAACCTTACTAAACCTTTACTTAATTTTATTAAAAAGGGTATTTTATTTATTTAGTTTTTTATATATTAAGTAGCCTTTTAATATTTTAAAGATATATTTTTATTAGCCTTTATTTTTATATAATAAAACCTAGCCTTAAATATAGTAGTTAAAGCTAATATATTAAAGAAGGCATTTAGTAAGTATCTCTTTTAATATAATATAATAAAGGTACTATAACTAGTAGCTTATTACTTAGCCTACCTTATACCCTTTTAATAAAACTATATAATTTATAATAAAGAGCTACTTAATATTATTTTATACTTTAAAGTATAGTTAGCTAAACTTTATAGTATTTTTAAACTATTTATAATTCTTACTAACTATAAGAATTTAAAATATTTTACTAGCCTTTAAAAAATATTAAAATACTAGGCCTATTAAGTAAAAACTCTCTTTTTTTTTAATTTTTATTTTTATTATTACTTAGGCTTTTAAGTAGTATACTTTAATATACTATTTAAATATAAGTAAAATAAATTAAAGGGACTAGCTTTAACCTAGCCTTTACTATACTTAGTATTAGTTATATACTTACTATACTTACTTTTTACCTAGCTATTTTTTATATTAAATATTAATTAAACCTAAAATATAGCTACTACTACTAACCTATAGGGATAAGATTTCTTTACTAATACTTATTTTGAAAGCTTTTAAAACTAAAGTATATAAGCTAATTTAATATATTAACTAAAAATTATAGTAGTATAATTTAAAGCCTAAAAGTTTTCTACTAAGGTAGCTATTTATTAATAGGTTAGTAATTATATAATTAATACCTATAGTGCTTTATTATTTTAAGGCTATCTTTAAATATTATAATATAAGCCCCTTATTATAATACTAATTTAATAAACTTATAACTTACTTTTATTAAGCTATTTAGAAAAAAATATAATTTTTTAGGCACTTTATTATAGCTTTTACTAAAAAGGTATATTAATAAATAATATATAGTATATATAGAACTATTATTACTATAAGGCTTATAAAAGCTAGTGCTTATATTAAAGCCTTTTATAACCTATCTTAGTATTAAAAAAATATTAATTATAGATTTTAGTAAACTTTATAATAAACCTTCTAAGATTTAATATAAATACTCTTTAGTTTTTTATAGTTATTATAAACTACCTCTTTAAGTATATATAATTAAAAGCTATAATAAATATAAGTACTAAGGTATATACTTAATACTTTCTTAACTATTAATAGTATTTCTATAAGTTCCTCTTAAGTATTATTTTAAATTAAGGCTTAAACTAAATAAGTAGGTTTTAGTTAATACTTTACTTTCTTACTAATATTATATAGCTTCTTTTTATATTTTATTATTTTTAAACTAATAATAGCACTAAATATATAAATTAAAAGGTATAAGTAATACTTAAGGTAATAATTTCCTTTATTTAAATAAACTAGCCTATATATTTTATAATATACTAGCTTACCCTTAATAATTATACTTCCTTAGTTACTAGCCTTAGTATATATATAGCCCTTTATAGTTTTAATATTAACTTTATTTAATATATACTAGCTTTTAGCTAAAGCTATATATTAACTAAAGGTTAAGTAGTTTAGTTCTTTAAATATATTATATAAAGTATAGTATTTACTTAAGCTACTATTAACTTTACTTAATAATAATAGTAAAAATTCTTTAATAAGTTATACTATTTAGTAAAATATTACCAACTAAAAAATAAGATATAGCTTAGCCTTTATAATATTTATACCCTTTACTTAAGTAAAAAGCTAAACTAAATAATAATTAAATATACTATACTTAAGGTTTTAACCCTTCTTATTATAAAACTAAATATTTTAAGGGGAATATATTTTATTTTTTATATTAATTTAATAAAATATATAGTAAATAACCCCTTTTCTTTCTAAGTATTATAAAACTCTTACCTAAGCTTTATATAGCTTTAAAATAATAAAGTAAATAAAATTTTTAAATATTAAATTAAGTTTATTTTAGCTATAAAGAATACTAAAGAATATAATAAGTATTATAATATACTAATTAAGTAGGTAGGCTATATATAGCTAATATAAAAACTACTTAAAAACTTAAAAAATACTAAAGCTTTAATATTATTTAAATTATATTAAAGTAATATATATTATAATAATAGCTTAATATAGGTATAATATATTCCTTAATTAGCTTTATATAATATACTATTTAATATATACTTTAATAATACTAGTCTTTATATAGGCTTTAATTTAGCTTTAATACCCTTATACTTTAATATTACTTATTTTTTAATAAAGTAAATAAAAAACCTAAATAAGCTTATTTTTTTTTTTTTTTTTATATTATTTAGTAAATATAGCTATAAAAGGTAAGTTAAGGTTAGGTAGTAAAGGTAGCTTTTAGCTTATAGTAAATAAAAAAGGGTTTATTAGCCTTAAGCTAGTTATACCTTAGGTTTAAGTAAAACTAGCTAAGGGTAGTAATAATAATATAGTAGTAAAAATAAGTAATAATTAAGGTAGATTTAAAAAACTAAAGTAAATTAATATAATAAACCTACTTTTAAAGAGATTATAAAGAAAAAGTAATATAACTTTAAAAAGGTTTTTAAAAAGGCTTAATATAAATTTAAAAAAGCCTTTAAAAAAAATAAATATAACTTTATAAAAATTAGTAAAAAGGGGTAGTATAAGTATATATAAATATTTATTAGTAGGTAAAGAAGAAGTAAATATAGTAGTTTAATATACTTAAAGATTAATAAATAAATCTTAATATATAAATATTAACTATTTAACTTAATATTATACCTTAAATAATTAAGTATTAGTATAATTAATACTAGTTTTTAAAAAATAAATTATAGTAGAATTAATAGTAATAGTAAGTAAAGAATATTTAGATATTTTTATAGTAATAAATTAAAAATACTTTAAAGAAGTTAAGGTAAGTAAAGGTAAGAAACTAATAGCTACTATAGATATAGTATACTTCTTAATAGTATATAAAATAGCTATAAACTAAATATAAAGAGCTTTAAATAGCTTAGTTAATATAATCTTTTACCCCTTACTATTAATAGTATTATAAATAAGAATATATAGTGCCTTTATAGTATTATTATAGTAAATAGCTATTATTATTTTATAGGTAAGGTAGTATAGAGTAGGACTTTAGGTAAATATAGTAGTATTCTATATATATATATATTTTTTTTTTATACTTTTTATAAAAGTATACTAAGCTTAAAATATATAAGAATAGGCTATTATTAACTATATATATAATATAAAATAGGTATTATATATTTAAATTAAAAAGGTTAATAGAGGTAAATAATTTATTCTTAAAATTACTCTTTACTTTATAATAGCTTAAAATATAGTAGCTATTTAAAGGTAAGGGAAAGGGAGAGGAAGTATTAATAGTAGTAGCTATATTCTTACTATACTTAGCTAGTTATACCTAGGGTAGTAAATAGAAGTAAAAGGGCTTACTAAGAGAATTTAATAAAGAGTAATAAAGAATTAATACTAAAAAAAAAATAGAATAAAGGTAGGCTAAAGGTAGAATAGTAATAATAAGCTTCTAAATAAAAACCTAAGTATTAATAAAAAATAAAATAAAGAGATAATATAGGACTTATATTTATAGAAACCTAAGGGCTAAATAGAATATTTATAATTAATAGCTAGTATATAATTAGCTAGCTAATTTAGGATTTTAGGATTTCTATTTTTAGGTTTATTTATTATTAATAGGCATTACATTATAACTAGTTAGGATAATGGTTCTGCCTATTAGATTATATTACTAATATTTTTATATTATTATTATTACTTAAATGGCCGCTAGCTAGCTAATAGCTAGGAGGTAGCGTAAGCGGAGAGGCTATATAATAGATTTAAGCTAGTAGCTTAGATTCTTAATAGAGTAAGAGAGGGGTATATAAGGAGACCTATTGCATCTATAGGGTAAACCCTAAGGATATACACTATATATATAGCGTATATATAGAGAAGGGGGATAGTAGTCTCCCCTTCCCCTTTATAAATAATAATAACTTTATTAACACTAGATCGCAGTAGCCATCTAGGCTAGTCTATAACAAGTTTGAAATATAGTTATATTAAGGTAGCTATTTAAATTACTTAGTATATTATAAAATTAAGCTTAAAAAAAAGGAAAGAAGTATTTAGCTAAAGTAATAGCTTTTTTTTAGTATATTTTAGTAGTTATAATATTTATACCTTTACTTTAAAAAAAAAGGGAATTTACTATTATTTTAGTAGTAAGCTACTATAAAGCTATACTTAATATTTAAGCTTTTAAAGGTTTTTATATTAAGTAGTTATAGCTTTAACTACTATATACTAAGCATTATACTATTTATTATTATTATTATTTTAATACTCTAGTTAGGCTAAGCCCAATAGCTAGTACCTTAGCTACTAAAACTATATAGGAAAAACCCTAAAGTAGGGAGGAAAACCTATATATAACTGTAATAGTATTTGCTATAGAGCTAGAGTAGCCCTATGCTAGTTCTAACTATATATAAATATATACTACTAGCTAAACTTAACTAGTATTATAGAAGAGTGTATATTATAAAATAAGAATTAGTATAGGTTAGTAAAGGCATAGCAAAGCAGTAAATTACCCTTAGAAGTAGTTTATGCGTTATTATAAGTTGCTTTAGTGACTCTTGTCGGGCACTGTGTCGGTCCCTTGCCAATCCCCTTAGGCTGCCGCCTCCTCACTAAAAACCTTCCACCGGCTTCCACGCCTCTGTGGCGTCAGCTGCGCCGGCCGGCGGCCGGCCGTCAGCGGACCGACCGCCAGCTGACTTATACTATTTATTATAAATAACTTAGTTTTATATTTATATTATATTAATTCTATACTATTAATTCTTTTTAATATAAAATATTCTTTATTATTATAGTGCTTTTTTAGTATTTTAAGTAACTTCTTTAGTATATTAGTTTTATTATAAATTTAGCTTAAAACTACTTTAAAGTTTCTTTAAAACTATTAGGTTTATAATAAACTAAAGTTTACCTTATTACTTTTTTATAAAATAATTAATTTTCTTTAATAAATAAAGCTAGGGCTTTATAATTTTATATTAAAATTATATTATAGCCTTTATAATAATAAGGTTATTATTTATATATATTTATTTATATTAAAGTAAATAGTTACTATATAGCTTAGGGCTAAAGCCTATATAAATTAGCTATAATATATAGTTAAACCTAATAAGGTTTAAATTTTTTAGAAAGTTAATATTTATACTATAAATAGCTTAGGTATAGTTAATAATACTATTTCTTTTTTTTATATTTTTTATATTACTTTACTTTATAGTATTATAAATTCAAGCTACTATTACTTTATTAATATAAAAAGTATATTATATTTTATTAAAGTTTAGTTATAATAATTTTAAAGTAAGTAGTATTAGTTAAACTTACTAATAAATATATTATAATTAAGTAGTAAAGCTACTATAAATTTAAGTAAAGGTAAAGTTTAGTTAGGTTTATAGATTAAAGAGTAAATAAAGAAAGTAAATATTATATTTTATTATTATAATAAAGCACTAATCCTTACTTATTTATATTATTTATACCTTAGGTTTATATTAATAGTATATATAAATTATAGTTTAGCTACCTTAAGTTATAAGTTAAAAGTAATTAAGACTAGAATTTAGTAATTTACTATTTAAGGTTCTTAGTTTTTATATTATTATTATATTAATTTTAAGCTAAAACTTTAGTATTAAGTATATTAAATAGGTTTTCTTTTATATATTTTAGTATATAACCTTAATTATATACCTTATATTATATATTAAGTTAGACTTAGCTTATTTAAAGCTATAGTAGCTATAAGTTATTAGCTTAAAAAAGCCTTTATATATAGCTATTTATAAATATTATATTAATTTTAGCTTTAATTTAAAGAAATAAATATATAATTAATTAACTTATTTTTAAAGTAAAGCTTTATATAAAAGTAGGTTATTTATATTTTATTTTTAGCTATAGCTAAATACTTTAGCTTAGCTTTTTTATTTTAATTAAAAGAAAGGTTTAATAAAGGCTAGGGGCTATATTAGGTATATAGTATATATATAGTTTTATTACTTATTAATAGTATTATATATATAAAACTATACTAGGTATAGTTCTAAATAGTTAATATAGTATTTATATATAGCTTTTATTAATATTAAGTAAAACTACTTACCTTTTATATAATAATTAATAATATAATAGCTATATTATAAAGGTATAGTATAGTATATAGTAATATATTTAAATTTAAAGCACCTATAGTACTAATAAAGGTAAATAGTATTATTATAAAGTTTAGCTTTAAATATTTTAGCCTAATAAATAATACTAATATAATATTGCTTATTTACTATTTTAATATTATTAATAATAATAATAAAAAGAAATTATATAATAATACTATATAGCTTTTATACTATAATTTATATAAGGCTTTAATTACTAGCTATAATTAAGGCTTAGAGAATATAATCTCTCTTTTAATTCTATATATAGTATATAAAGAAGCCCTTAATAATAATACTAAATATATATTAGCTTAGTACTACTTTTAGCTTAAAAGCAGTGCTAACTTATATAATATCTTTAGTATAAGGTTTTATTATATTTTAAAATATAATAATAGTATTATTACTTTAAAGGTAATAAACTATTATTATAATATTAATATTAGTAGTTTAATTAATAATAGTAATAGTATTTTTAAATAAATAATTTTAAATAGCTTTAGCTATAATAATACTTTTAATAATAGTTTTATAATAAACTTAAGGAGGTATTATTATAATTATAAAATAAACTTATTATATTAAGAATTAGAAAATCCCCTTAATAATAATACTAGCTTAGCTTAAAGCTAGTATATTTTTAATATTTATTACTTTCTTAATTATATACTTTATTACTTTTTTAAGGTTTTAAACTATAATAAGCTTATAAAGTAATAGTAAAGTTAATATTATTATTTTAGTAAGGGTTTAAGGTATTAAAAGGCTATATTAAATATATATTAAGGCTATATTATTTATATAAAAAATAATATTCTATATACTCTTTAGTACTATAGTTAGTATAAGTTTAGTTATTTTATTATATTTAACTATAAAGTAATTTAGTATTTACTTATATATAGGTAGTAGTATAGAAGTAACTTAAAGTATTATTAATATAAAGCTACTTTAATTTATAAGTAGGTAATAATAGCTTTATATAAAGCTATAGTTTTTATTATTAATATTTATTAATATTACCTTATTTATTATATCTATGCTTTAGTATTAATATACTATTAAAAATAGGGGAAATAAATATAATAATTCTTTTTTTATACTTTTTAAGAGGTTTAGAGTTAGTTTTGCGTTACTACTGCGGTGCAGGCGAATTTGCAAAAAGTTTTGTTAGCTAAAGTAATTTAACCTTAAGATTATTAATACTAAAAAGTATAGGAATTATTTAATTAAAGAATAATAAGCTAAGTTATTTAAATTATAACTAAGCTTATTAAAAAGAATAAAAGAAAAAATACTAAAAAACTTAGTATATAATTAGTTAGGGATACTATAGTTAAGATTAGTAGTGCCTTATAAAAGTAATTATAAGAAAGGCTAGTAGTAAAAACTTTTTATACTAACCTACTTTACCTAAGCTATAATTTATTTAATTATATTAAACCTAACTTAGCTTAAACTAGTTAGGCACTAAATAATAAAAAAAAGACCTATAAAGTAATTTACTTATATATAATAACAAGCTATTTATAAAACCTTCCCTACTTATAAATTTACTTTAGAAAGCTAAAAGGACTACTTATACTAGCTTTAACTAATTATAAGTTATAAGAAAACTTAATTATAAAAGAATTTATATATAAAGCTAATTAAAAAATATATTTAATAAATATTAATACTAATAGCACTTCCTATTTAAATAATACTATTAAACTTAAAGGAGAAGTTTATATAAAGCTCTTTCTTAGTGATATTAAGATATTAATATACTTTTATATAGTATTTAATATAGTTTTAGTCTCTTTAATCCTAGAAATACTATTTATGTAATAAGTATAGGTATTATTTAATTATAGCTAAAGCTATAAAAAGCTAAGAATAAAATATTACTTTAAAAATATTATAATTATATTTTATATTACTAAATTAGTTATATAAAATATAGTTAATAAGGCACTACCCTTAGGGGTTATAGTTAACTTACTTATAATAAGTAAGAAAAGTTAGATAAAGAGTTAAAGCTATTTAATTAAATAGTATAAAAAAAATAAGATTTTAATACTAATTATTAAAATAAAAGAAATAAAATTATAGCGCTTATTTTTAAATAAGCCCTTATTAATTAAACTAATTATTTAAATAATACTACTAAAGAAATCTAGCTATTTTACTATATATAATTATTTAATTTAATAGTAAACACTATATATAAGTATATTAGTTAAAAGGTATATCCCTTTAATAATATTTCTTTTAATAGTTTTATCCCTAATAAAAACTTAAAATAAAAAATAAAGAAGTAAAATAAGGTTAAGGTATGCCTTAATACTAATAAAAAGTATAAGAAATGTATTATAAAATAATTCTTTAAATATTTAAAGGGATTTTAATTAACTTAAAAAAGACTTAATTAAATAGTTTATAAAACTAAAGAATATCTTACTTTTTAAAAACTTAATGTTTTTAAGAAAATCTTTAGTAATAAAAAGGCTACTTTAGGCTAGAACTTATTTAATATTAAAAAGGTAAATTTTTTTATATACTTTTTTAAGTTATTAAGGTTATTAAATATTTAGCTTAGTAAGTAAGGTTAATTCTAATTTTTTATACCCTTTAAGGAAAATTAATTAAATTATTAAAGAAAAAGTTAAATTATAGTTTATTAAAAAAAATTATATAATTTTTATTAAAACTTTTATTTTTTAGTTATAAAGAAAGATAGAGAAATTAAATTAATTTTATTTATTATAAAGTATAATAATATTATACTTTAGAATATAGGTATTTTATAAGGTATTAAATTATTTAATAAGGAATTCTTAATATATAAAATACTTTTATTTATTAACTTTCTCTTTAAATATAATTAAGTAAAGTTAGCTAATATAAGCTAGGATCTTACTATAATTATAACTTTTATAGAACTTTTAAGGCTTTACTACTTACCTTAAGAAGCTATAAATTTAATTATATAATTTATTAAAATTATAAGGTATATTTTTTTTAATTTAATACCCTATATTCTTATGCCCTTTTTTAATAATATTACTATAAAGGGACTTATTACTATATATAATAATACTAAAATCTTACCTAAAGTCTAAAAATATATTATAAAATATTTACTTAATTTAAATAATATCCTTTTAAACCTTAAACTTATTAATTATACTGCTTTTATAGTTAAAAGTAAATTCTATTAACCTATAGCTATTATTATTAAGTACCTCTATAAAATATATAGCTATAGGCTTATTAAAGAAAAAATTCTTAAGCTTAAGAAATAGGTTACTTATAATAATTTAAAGGATATATATTTCTTTCTTAGCCTTATTACCTTTTATTATCTTTAAATACTTTATTTTACTATAATTACACTACTTTTAGTAATACTACTATATAAAAAAATAAAATAAATATAGAGCCTAAAATATAAGGAAGTAATAAAAAAGGTAATTAATATAGTGACTAATATACTAACCTTATAATTAATTAATTTAATTAAGGGTTATAAAGATATTATACTTATAGTTAATATTAGTAATATTAGCTAGGGTACTGCTCTCTCTTAAGAGTATAAAGGTAAGTAATACCCTATATAGTTTAAAAGTAGTATATAAAATAATACTAAGGTTAAATATAATATAACTAAATAGGAATATTATACTTTACTTTATACTAAAATTATGTATTTAGTTAGGTTTTTTATCCTATTAGGTAACTACTAATTAGTAAAATTATATAAGTAATTATATAATTAGCTAATTAGTACCCTAATAAAGGTTTTCCTATAAATAAATAAAGTATAAGGAGCAGAGGTTCTAGATATAGCTAAGCATAAATTGCTAAAGCTAGCTAGCGTACAATAATAAATAAACAATATTTATTAATATTACTTTATTTACTATACTTATACTTTAATATTAACAACTATTAAAAATAGAGATAAATAACTATAGTAATTCTTTTTTATACTTTTTAAGAGGTTTAGACTTAGTTCTACATTACTACTGCAGTACAGGCAAATTTATAAAAAGTTTTAATAATATTAGATTAATAACTATCCATTAAGCTAATTAGTAACCTAATAAAAGTTTCCTTATACATAAATAAAGAATGAAAATAGAGTTCTTAGATATAGCTAGTGTATAATACACTCTTTTTCCTTACCCTTACTAATTATTCTAGCAACCTAGCTATAGTTATGGCCTAGCAACTATAATAAATAATATGTCTGTAGTATTAAATAACTAAAATTACTATAAAAATACGTAAATAAATCAGGGTTAGTACTAAATTATTCTATCTAAGGATCTTATAGTTAGGGCATTGTAAAATCACTATGCCTGATTCTCTACCTGTTATTGCTCAAGACAAACTCAGCTCACTAGTATTATCACTTAGGGTAATTGCTTAAAGGAGCATTCTTTCAGCAATACTTCAATCCATCGCTGCCGGTGTTTCACAGGCAAAATATTCCTAAGCTCGAAAGTGAACGACCGCCACAATCGAGACTCTGAAAAAGTCACTCTACTTTCCCTATGTGAGAAGGACATTCCGACCTCTTCCAATCATGACACGCGATTATCACTACAGATTCAACTTCCCCGACAATATTCCTAAAAGTCCTCTTCATAAATGCTCAACATCAGAAGGCCGTCACTGACCAACTCTCTTATTTAGAAAGAAATAAGCAGATTGACATGGACATTTCTTTGCATGTAGTTGATTCCTGATTTCAACCTGCTTGCTGCAACGATCGAGCTCACGATATTAGCCATAGACCTGGCTTCTTACACGAAGGAAGATCGATTAACTCTTAACCCTGACAAACTTGCCTTTAAGATGACTGCTGTCAATAATATGCACAATCTTACAACACTCATTAAGAGGTAACCCAAGCAAAGCAAGGCAGAATGTTTCAGTTTGATCACATAATCTTAGTCTTTTACTTCCCCGGTCTGACAATTTTACTTGAGCAGACTCGAAGCCGCGACATCACGCCTCGAAGACATCGCAACGTCTACTGAGCTAGCCAACGACGTCACGACGCTTAGTCAGAATGTCGAATGTGCTGTTGAGGCTTCCGGAGCACCAAAGACATCATCTCAGATCACCTCCACGAAATTTAGCTCAGCTCTCGGGCTAGAACAGATGCCAGAGGCAGTTGAAGAATTTGATCAGCTCATTAGCTCCTCCGTCGAAAACTATGCCAAGCTGAGCAATGAGCTGGGCGGCGTTGTCGCCAAGCAGGTTAGTACCAGCCTCTAACAGTGGTTTAGTAATCTTAGCTGACTGCGCATTGTCGCTTATAGGCTGCTAAAGTACTTCAAGGGTTTCAAGAACAACGAAAATTCTTGTTGATCACAACCAAGGCAGTTAAGCCCACTCCCACTGCCTATCAGAATATTTTAAAGCCTATCAACGACGCTGTAATGGCCGTCACGGAGCTGAAAGACTCGAATCGACAAGACCCCATGTTTACTCAACTCAGCGCCGTAGCTGATGGCATAATGATGCTAGCATGGATTACTCTTGACTCCCGCCCTCATAAACATGTGGAAAGTAGCTTGAGCTCTGCCCAATTTTTTGGAAATCGGGTATTAAAGGAGCAGAAGGATAAGTAAGAGAGACTAACGAGCTGATTGCGTAACTTCTAACCTTTTAACAGGGATCCGAAGCAGATTGAATGGATTCAAGCATTCTATCAGATATTCCGCCACCTTGCGGAATATGTCAAACAACACTTTCCATCAGGCATTACTTGGAACGCGGCAGGGGAGTCAGCTCAGGATGTTGCCAAGTCTCTATCTCAGATGCCACCGTCACTTCCATCAACCGCTAGTGGTAGCACAGCAATGCCACCACCGCCGCCGCCGCCGCCGCCTGGTCCACCACCTGTGCTCGACGTCAAGACTAAATCTACTCCCGTGATGTCTTCCGGCGGATTAGATGCCGTATTTTTAGAGTTAAACAAGGGTTCAGAAGTCACGAGAGGACTTCGAAAGGTAGACAAATCGGAAATGACACATAAAAATCCATCGCTACGTGCTGGTAGCACCGTCGGAGATCGAGAGTTTCCAGCTCGAGGCAAGAGTCCGGCTCCGGGTAAAAAACCAAAGCCAGAAAGTATGCGCCTGAAAAAACCGGCCAAAATGGATCTTGACGGTAACAAATGGACCATCGTATGTAATATACTCCCCTTCCCATGGAAATTTTAGCAATTAACGATCAGTGCAGGAAAATTATGACAAAGGACCAGACCCGATTGAGATTGAGACGTCGTTGAGTCAATCTGTATTAATTAGCAGGTGCAATAATATAACAGTCATCTTGAAAGGGAAAGCGAACCAGGTGACCGTGGAGAACTCAGCTCGCCTGTCACTCATTGTTGATACCCTGGTCTCGACGGTCGATGTCGTCAAAGCGCAGAACTTTGCATTGCAAGTCATTGGAACTCTGCCCACAGTTATGCTAGATCAGGTTGACGGAGGTCAGGTGTACTTCAGCAAAGAAAGTATTGGCACGAAAATTTTCACGAGCAAGTCGTCTGGCATTAACCTCAACATAATATCTGGACCGGATGAAGACTATCGAGAGGTACCGCTACCATCTCAAATCTGCTCGTACTACGACGAGTCCAAAGGCGACTTGGTAAATGCCATCGTTGGGCATACTGGATGAAAATGCACTAGATTTTTGCGGCAGACCATATCGAATGAAATAAGCCGTCAAGTTGGTTGATTGTCTGGGTAGCAACAAATACCCGCGCATGTAGTTTCGTCAGGTGTCTTGAGGGATAACGAAGCTTTATTAGCTGGGCAGGACATGTAGTTGGATATCGAGATTATACACCTGATTAGATATCTAGAAGTTGGGCATTTGAGGGTCTAAATGTTGATTGTACGTGATTTTATGCTCACGTATGATGTAGTTCACACAGACAGGCATAATCCAAATAAATTCAAAAGTAGTAGCCATAGGTCCTTCTGATTCGCAATTGCTACACCAAACGACCCAGATCATACATCATGATCCTCTATATTAGGTTGTAAAGTTCCTGACTTATAATTTGGCCTTGGGTGCGGATATGCTTGGCATTAGCAAGTCACGCATTTCTTCAGCAGCTTCGTTTAAATAGTAACTCATGCGGTCGCTTCCAAGGCTCTTAGACACGATGTTGAAATGGATGCTACCAAACCAATTAATGTTCTTGTGTCTCAATGATAAGGGAATTTGCTTCCAAAAAGTAAGAGGCGAACTTACCTATTTTCGTTGATCATGTAGGCGATACCAAAGCCACCGTCAATCACTTGGCTCCAACCATAGCCATTGAAAAACTCTGAGCTGAGCTGAGAAGTAGACAGGTACCAAGAACTGGAGTACCCGAAGGCAGAGTCTTTAAAAATGGCGGGTATCTCCTCTCCCTGTTGAATTAGCTTCTTGAGACCGAATAAATGTCGATCGACACCCTTGCCATCCGATGCGGCTGAAATGTACTCAAGATGAGCATCGATGGCCTTGCGAAACAATTCCACCTTAGTCTTATCATTGTGCGTGGAGTTCGACATCGAAGCACACCAGGCCACAGATTCGTCTGAGACTGTGCGGCAAGTTTCTGTGCGACCAAGCTGGAAGCGGCGAGTTGTTGCTGATTCATAAGTTGGGCGACTTTTGCCGTGCATCTTATAATATGCTAATTGAATGATCATCTGAACATAAGCATCGGGCGAGCACCTGAATTTTTTGATCAAGCCCTTGCCGTATGCCTGGTAGGCCTGAACAGCCAATTGATGTTGCTTAATAACAGTTTGAAAGTCCCTGACAGCGCGGTCTATCTCAGCCCGTATGGGCGGCGTAATGTCAAACCGCAGTAGTTGTGGCTCCGGTAAGTCCGAACGCACGTCAGAGCTGGAGAAGTCAATTTTATTACCAAAAATCAAATCATTTATGTAATCATTGAGTCGGTGAGTCGGTGTGCCATCCATCATAGAATGCTCGCCCATAAAACCAGAAGTTCCATTCTCATTGACGATAAACTGCAATGGCTTGTCATACCAACGGTTTGCTCCGTCACCGTGCCAGTACTGATGGGCTCGCTCCTCCAGAGTGATGGGGGACGCATCGTCTAGACAAACGACAAATGAGGCAGAATCAATGGCGCCCAGAGCATCTCTGTTGTTAGAGCTTGCTCGGACCAATAATTCGCGGGCGTCTGCCCAGATATCTCGATTTTCAGATGTCAACGCGCCGACGGCAGGAACCGGTTGGGACATTTGGTATACTCTATTGAACTGCTTTTCAAACTCGGAGGTGTTAAGCTGCTTGCCGCCAACCTCGTGAAATATTTTGAAGAATTGGTTTTGGCGAATTGCGATTATGTGCTTATTCTCTGACGCAGGGAACTTTAAAGGATGATCAGCGGGACGAGCTACCATACGGGTCGCATTGAACATCCATTTGTAACTATCCATGCAAATAGGTAGTTTTTTCATATATTCCGGTTCAAGAGAATTAGTGTCCACAAGCTTCTTGAACTCAAGGACAGCGGATGTAATGGCTGCAGCCCTCTTGGCTGGATTTTGACGTGTCCGGTCATCCCGATGAGAGTAGAAGTAGCTCACGTAAGGCACAATCGGATCACGATAAGCCAAATAAGCAGCATCATTCCACCAGTCATAAATCCAGTTCTTAGTCTGGGCATTCTCTCGTCTGGCAATAAGCTTGTGTTGAAGCTTGCTACCAACGCCACCAGGCCTAATGAATTCTTGGACAGCGGCTTTGCTAGTTGCGTACTCGCTCTCTGATAGTATGGGATGAAGAGACTTCAAGTAACGATTTGCGGTTTCCTCTAGTGTAGGCACAGGTAGACGAGGAAGGGAGTCTTGAAACCGTAGCATGGGGCCTTTTGACTTGTCCTCGATATAACCTGGCGTTTTAGACAGTTGTGTCAGTTACAGAAAACCATCCAGCATAAGAGCCACAACGTCTGGAGAGGGTTTGAACGGTAGCTAGGGTAGTGTGTAGTTCAGTTACCTGGAGGAAGGGAGCTGCTGTTACGCTTCGGCGAGACCATGGCTCTTATCTGGAAGATACATGTTAGCTCGCTGTGAACTCGCTGCTGATCGAGCGGGATCGCATCGTCGGCGTCGGCGTCGGCGTGGGTTACAAACCGTGAGCAGTGACTTCTGACTGTTATTTTTTAAAGTGCGAACTCGACCACCGGTTTTCAACATGGCTGGCCACGAGCTACGAGTTTTCAAACAACAAGGAGGTGACTTGGGGGTGGCCGATGAATACAAGAAAGGGACTGATTTTCAGCAGCGACCGCGGCCGCCTCGGAGGGACTGGACTTTCCTAGAATACGTCCAGGAAGCTGACTTGGATGCCCAGATACCTGCTTAAGTAGATACGTAGTGCGTGGGGGTTGCAAATGTGACAGAAAATTACCTCTAAGAAGTTGGGTGCGTGATGTGGGCGTTGTTCGAATCATCAACTGCTCGTGCCGCTTGCCTGCGAGAGCCGAGGTAAAGTTCGTAGCAAAGGCGAAATGTGAAATCATGCATTTGGCACATAGCCTAAGTTCTTGGCTCGTGACGCGCAATTGATTAAAAATGGCATGACCTAAGTTATTTTACACATTGCATTATTAGGGTGATTTGACTAATTAATGCTAACTATATAAATTATACAAATAAAGGTAAAAACTAGGATACTAAAGGAGTTAATTATCTATAAAAATATAGCTATAGAATCCTTACTACAGTATAAAGCCTGTAGCCAATAGCCCTTCCCGCAGACCTACTTATTGTTCCACTAAGTAGAATATAAAATTTAGGGACAACCACATGATTCTATAACACCTAATTCTATAGCTTTATATATATATATTATAGGCATAGCTTACTAAAACCACTTATTTTATTTTAGAATTATATTTTTAGTGCTTTTATTTAAAATTAATAATAGTTTTTACAAATTTGCCCACACTACTATAGTACCATAAGTCTAACTCTAGACCTCTTAAAAAGTATAAAAAGAGAATTACTATACTTATTTATGTTTCTTTTTAATAATATATTAGTATGAAATTATAAATATAATAAATTATATAATATAAATAAATATTATTAATTAATATTATAGCTTTATATTAAGCTATTATACCTTTTTATAAATTAAAGTGGCTTTACTTAAATAATATTTTAAGTTATATTTATAATATTATTTATATATAAGTAAATACTAAACTACCCCGTGGCGCAGTGGTTAAGCGTTATGGAAAACCTCGTTACTTTTCTTATATAAGTAAGAATTATAAGGGGGTTATAGGTTTAATTCCTATATAGGGCATAGTTTTTCCTTAGTATAGTGGGGGCTATATAATAAGGAAAAACTAGACTCTAATTAGCTAGAAAAGTAGGGGCTTTTCTAGCTAATTAGTAGCTTAGTAAGCTAGGAAAAGTAGGTCTAGCCCCCCTACTTATCCTAGCTTACTAAGCAACGCAGATTAGTCACTCCTGCATTATAAATAGGCAGAATACCCCTAGCTCTTAGGTTATAGAGCCGGTTTTATAGCTATAATTACTAGAAAAAAAATATAGAATAAGGAAATAAAAGTAGAGACGTAGGGAAGGTTATAATAGAATAGTGGGAGAGGGTAATCTAAAGGAAACCGGATTTTATAGAAGGAAAGTAGGCTTTAAAGAAGTTATTAAAAAAAATATATTTAGTAAGGTTTTTTATTTTATTAGGCAACTAACTAATTAGCTAGCTTGCTAGCTAATTAGTAACCTAATAAGGTTTTCCTTAACTAAATAAAAAATTTAGGAGCAGAGGTTCTAGATACGGCTAAGCATAAATTGCTTAGACGGCTAGCGTAATAAACAATACAATATAAAGTAAATACTAAACTGCTTTAGACTTAAATACAATAAATCAATTAAGCTTATATTAACTATAGTATTAAAAAGGATATAAAATATTATTTTTTATATAAATAATGTAGCTTTAATATATAAATAATATAGCCTTTTAATATTTTAAACCTTTACTATAGCTTTAACTTTATTATTACTTTATAAGCCTATTATATTTTCTAACCTTAAAAAAGTAATTAAATATATAAGTAAGAAAGTTATATTTATTAAGAATATTATAGCTTTAAATTGAAATAATATTACTATTATAAGAATTTTTTAGTTTTTTATTTAATAGATCTACTTTATAATTATAGAAATATTATTTTATATTTATTAAAAACGTACTACTAAGTGTAGTAGTACTATGAAAGCTATTGAAAACTACGTATTTAAGAATATAGTTACTATTATTAGTCAAAGTATTAATATTAATACTATAGTAATAATATATTATTTTTATAATAATAATATTATTATCGCTTCTTATAATATAATAAAGCCTTATACTGTGTTGGGGCCAGAGAGACATGGACCTTAGTTAGGTAGAAAGACGTTATTATAATAACTAGGGCTGTGGGACCTTAGTATAATATAATTAAACTATGTAATTAAAAAAAAACTTCTAAGCCCTTAAATAGTAAAGAATTTTATTTATTATTTATTTTTTATTTTTAATATACAAGTATAAGAGTACTTTTTACTATAATACCTTTATAAATATAGTTATAGTTACTACTATGTTAAGAATATTTTATATTTTAATATAAACTTTCTATTATGTTTAATCTTTTAATAACTTAAACTATTGAATTAAAAAAATGTAACTATTTATATCTTTTTAAATATAGAGTTTTTTTAAGTTCTGACTTATACTTTTATAATTTAAAATATAATAAGGAATATAATTATATCTATAAGTATACTACTGTTTTAATATTATATTGCCTTTTTTTCTATTTTAAACAACAATTTCATTTAAATAAAATAACTTTTTAGTTTTTATAACATGTATTATAACATTCAGAATAATGAAATATAATTAAAAACTAAAATTTAAAGCTAAACCTTATTATAATTAATTAAACTTATAAAACTGAAATAATTAACTATAAAGAAACTATTATAATATATTTAATTTATTTAATTAAAAAACTTAAAATAATATAAAACTCATTTAATATAAAACCTTTAAATTATATTTATTAAAATTTAAATTATGAACCCTTAGTATATAAAAATATAATACTAATATATCAAAAAACGTTTTATTAAAACCTACTTAAAATACTAATATCTCGCTCCTTAAAGTATAGAAAGCTATAAATTATTTAATTATATTCAATTTAAGCAAATTATATATTATTTTATTGATTATAGGTATTTCTCTTTTCATAACTTAACCTAATTACTATATATTCCTTTACCTATAACTACTACTAGCTTGCGTAGCTAGTAATAGGTCTAGCACACTACTAGTATAACAGCGCTAACATCTATAATGACCTAATTAGGTTAGTCTATAACATCTTTTAAAATATCCTTAAACCTTACATATATCCTTTAGCCTTTTAATATAGTAGGTTTTTAGCTTTTAAAGCATTATCATACTTAGGCACTAAATATAATGATTTATAATAATACTAGAAATATTATGAAAATTCAATTTCTTTTATATATTAAGGGTATATAAAAATAAGCTTTTAAAAAAAGAATTATACTCTTTATATTTAAAAAAGTAAAATTTAGCCTTTTAACCTTTTGCTACCTATTAAGAAAGTACCTATTAAGAAATTCAATAAGTATAGACCTATTTAAATACTTGAAATAATATATTTTTTGTATTGTTTCTTTCACTTTTCAACCCCTTTAATATTATAGTAATAAAGAAAGTTATTAATAAACCAAATACCTTATTATATAAAGAAATTAATTACATTTCAGTTAAGTTTTTTATAATTTATAGTATTCTATTTACAGCTTTTTATATATAGTTATAAAGCTTATTTTTATAAGGAAAGACTTTGATTATACTAGGGTAGCTTGAAAAATAGTATAAAAGTATTAAGCTATAAACAATGAATTATTTAATTTAAGTAGTCTTTTTTTATTACTAATATTTATGAAATAATAAAAAAAACAAGTAATTAATAAACTTAAAGTAGCTTATAAAGTAGTTAAAGCTATAAAAAAGCAGTATTTTAGGCTGAAGTGTTATGAACTAAGCCAATTCGGTTATCACAGATAGTAGCGCGGTTATACTAGTAGTGTGCTAGACCCCTTACTAGCTATGATAGCTAGTAATAGTTATAAGTAAAAGAATATATATTAATTAAGTTAATAAAACTTAATTAATTAATATTTATAGTAGTTAGTTATTGCTAATATAAGCGCTAGCTATGTGTAGTTTATGGCCTTACTAAAGTTAAGTTAACAACCTAAATTATAATATAGCTTTACTTTTTTTAGTCTTTTAATTAATACTATATATTTCTTAAAAACTTATTTTACTTTAATGATAATAGGTTTTTATTAGCTTAAGCCTAACCCTACTTATATATACTATATATATAAATAAAACCTATAACCTTGAATGTAATTAATTATTATAAACTAATTTTATTAAGTTATTATAAATATTAGTATAGTAATACTAATAATATATTTAATTCCTTACTAGTTATATTAGCTAGTATTAGTTATAAATAAAAAATATATATTAATTAGGCTAGTAAGATTTAATTAATTAATATTTATATCAGTTAGTTATTGCTAGGGTGGGTGCTAGCTGCGTGCGGTCCGCAGCCTTACTAAGGTTAGGTTCAAGACCTAGACTATAGCATAAAGAAATAGTTTTTTAAAGCTATAAAAAAGTAAGATATTTATATTATAATTCTATATTAGAACTACTAAAAATTTATAATAAAAAGGGCCTTTATTATATTAAAATAGGATAATAGAGCTCTTTTTCCGATTATTTGCCCGGTTAAGTGATGTGCGCGGTTAAGTGATAAGCCCCCCTTTAGGTGGGGCGTGGCACGAGTA
The DNA here is from genome assembly GCA_018360185.1 of Claviceps lovelessii. Classification (NCBI taxonomy): domain Eukaryota; kingdom Fungi; phylum Ascomycota; class Sordariomycetes; order Hypocreales; family Clavicipitaceae; genus Claviceps; species Claviceps lovelessii. The sequence goes on from SRPU01000001.1 coordinate 42,654, forward strand.
GTGGAGTACATAAACGCACAGCAACGGATTATTAAACGCATAGCAGTAACTAAACCTAAAACAGAAGACGTACCCGCCTACCTATTTTTTATATATAAATACATTCTTTGTTTTGCATGCTGTAGAAGATTGTAGGCATAGTTGAAGCTCTTTAGGCCCTTTAAAGCGCTATATAAGCTATAATAATGCAGTAAAATGCCTTCTTTAGTATAGTAGTAGCTACCTGCCCCTATAGCTAGCTTTATACCCTTATGTTATTTAAAATAATATATAGTCTTATTTAGTATATTAAATACCTTACTTTATATATAATTCTCTTAGTAAACCAAGTCTCTCTTTATTATAAAGTAATAAGTTTATAGTATAAAGCTAGCCTACTATATAGTATTATCTAGCTTATAAGCTATAATAAAGTATTCCTAAGCATTGCGAAAATTATGCTATAGTGTGGACTAACGCGTGCTATAGCATGCAAAACAAAGAATGTATCTATATATATAAAAATAGGTGGGCGGGTACCTCTTCTGTTTTAGGTTTAGTTGCTACTGTGCGTTTAATTATCCGTTGCTGTGCGTTTATGTACTCGTGCCACGCCCCACCTAAAGGTGGTGCTTATCACTCAAACGGGCACATTACTTAGACAGGCACTTTTCTTAGATAGATACGTTTAACCGCGAAAATGGCTAGAACTTACGTCTAAGCTATAAAACCTAATATTAAAAAGTATATAATTAAGGCTATTAAATACCTTAAGCTAAATTAGAATATAACTATTATAGCAGCTAGCTATATTTTTAATATGCTATAAAGCAGACTTTAACGCTAGATTTAGGGGGTTCTATATAAATTTAAGTAATTTTTAATAAAAATAAAGCTAAGCACTAAAGAAAAGGTTACTTTATACTATTATATTAATTATTTTAATACTATTAATCTTATAATATAATTAAAGTTTATTATAAATACTATAAATTATATTTTTTATAAAAGATTATTATAGTCTTTAACCTTACTTTTTAAAACTATTAGAAAGCTATAAACTATATACTTTATTAAGCGTTTTAAATATAATAAAGCTTATTAGAAAAAGCTTAATTTTAATTATTAAGCATTAGAAGATATAGATATTATTATAGAATACTTTTAGTAGCTTTATAATATACTTAGTAACTATAGTATCCTTTATAATAATATTTAAAATATAAATAAAACTAGGTTTTATATTAAAATTAAAAAGAACTAAGTTATTATTATAAAGTAAAAGAGAGTATATTTATTTTTTATACTAGAAAATTATAAGTTAGCTATTATAATTAAAGCTATATTAGTAAATAAAAGATATATCCCTATATTTCTTATTCTAACCAGCTAAACTTATATAGAATAATAGTATTATATTAAAAAGCTTAATTTAAAAGTAAAGATTATACTTTCTTTATTAAAATATATAAATAATAAGATTAGCCTTTTATAGCTAAAGCGCTTTTATAAATATATAATGCCTTTAAGTATAAAATAACTGCTTTTACTTAATAGCTATAGATTTTATTATATAATAGAATTTATTAAATTCTATAAAGCTTATAATATAATTCCTTTTAGAATGCCTCTAAACCTTATATATATTCTTTAGCCTCTTGATATAATAGTTTTTTAGCTATTAAAGCATTATTATATTAAAGCGCTTAATATAATAATTTATAATAATATTATAAATATTATAAAAATTAAATTCCTTTTATATATTAAAGGTATATAAAAATAAGCTTTTAAGAAAAGTATTATACTTTTTACCTTTAAAAAAACTAAAATTTAGCCCTTTAACCCTTAGCTAATTATTAAGAAACTTAATAAATATATACTTATTTAAATACCCTTACTAAAATATTCTTTATATAGTTCTTTTAACTTTAAAACCCTTTTAATACTATAGTAAATAAATAAAGTTACTAATAAGCTAAAAAACTTATTATATAAGGGGATTAATAACCTTTTAACTAAGTTTTTTTATTATTTATAGTATTTTATTTATAGCTTCTTAATTATAAATACTAAGCTTATTTAAATAAAGAGAGACTTAAGCTATATAAAAGTAGCTTAAAAGATATTATAAAAGTATAGAGCTATAAAGAATTAACTACTAAAATTAGGTAGTATTCTTTTTATTACTAATACTTATAAAATAGTAAAGAAATAGGTAGTTAATAAACTTAAGGTAGCTTATAAAGTAGTTAAGGCTATAGAGAAAAAGCAGTATTTTAAGCTAAAGAAATAGGTTTTTAAAGCTATAAAAAAAGTAAAATATCTATATTATAATTCTATACTAAGGCTACTAGAAATTTGCAATAAAAAGGGTCTTTATTATGCATAAAGAGGATAATAGAGCTCTTTTTTCAATTATCTGCCCAGTTAAGTGATGTGCCCGTTTGAGTGATAAGCACCACCTTTAGGTGGGGCGTGGCACGAGTACTCCGAGTAGTGTCAGTCACTAACTGCTTGGCGCTCAGCCTGCCGCTCAACTGGTCATCGGACTTGCCCAAGAGCCAAGAGCGCCGTTTCACAGACCAGTCGCTAAACTTCTAAAACTCTTAATGTTGCAAGAACTACTGCTGTCGCGATTCCGTTTCTTTCCACTCACTTGGACCTTTACTTTCTTCATGTTCAACTCCTTCTAGACCGGCGATGGTCTCAGAAATGGGACGAGACCGACAGCAACAGCTGCGGCTTGCTCGTCTCATCGCCAGCGTCGCTGCTACCGTGATATCTCTAGCTTGTGGCACCAATGTCGGTCCCCCCCCCTCCCCTCCCTTTTTTTTTCAGCAGGGCGTTGGTCACGTAGCTGTTGACGGTATCCTGATTTCCTTTGTCCATTTCTTCTTTCCTGTAGCTTCGACTTTGACCACCTCGTGGGATATGAATAATGCTGACGTCTTCCTTGCTTGACGCTTGCAAAAAGTATGTCTATTCAGCTTGGGCACCTCAGTTCGCTGAGAGACTGAAACTTTCCGCCACGCAGAGTAATATGATCGGGCAAGCTAGCAACCTGGGAATGTACTCACTTGGCGTTCCTGTGGGCATCTTTGTAGACCGTCGAGGGCCTCGATCGTTTATTCTCAGTGGTGCAGTCTTTCTTGTCGCAGGCTATTTTCCACTTCATACAGCATACAACGATGGCGCGTTCGGCTCAGTTGCCGCCCTCTGCTTCTTTTCTTTTCTGACAGGCCTCGGAAGCTGCATGTCATTTGCTGCAGCTGTTAAGACATCAGCACTCAACTGGCCCTATCATAGAGGTACCGCTACGGCGTTTCCGCTAGCAGCTTTCGGCCTCAGTGCCTTCTTTTTCTCGTCGCTCGGCAGCCTCTTCTTTCCCGGTGATCCGAGTGCCTTTTTGAAGCTCCTTTCTTACGGTACCTTTGGCTTAATATTTGCCGGCTTTTTCTTTATTAGGGTCTACCCCCAGCCCAAGTATCATGCCTTTATCAATCCTGAATGTCCCGCGCCATCTTCGTCCAATCCATTACGAGCATCGCAAGACTGCTCTCAATCGCTTGAATACCACCCTGCTACGGAATCTGGTACGTCGTTCATCGCCTCTGTGGCCACGCCCACCTTTTCCTTGATTCACTCCAAACCCATATCTGGCGACAACCATGTCCGCAATGAGATCGTCGATGAAGCCTCATCATTGATCGCATCCACGGTATCAAAACCTATGCCCGATGTGGAGGCGAGCAATGTTGATACAGATAGATCGCACCGTGTAGATATTCGCGGCCTAAACCTTCTATGCAACCAGTCGTTTTGGTTGCTGTTCACTATCATGGCCATTCTGTCTGGCGTTGGATTGATGACCATCAAGTACGTCTCTCCGCAAAATCAGCCAACCACAAACCCTCACATACTAATATCGCTTCAGTAATATTGGAAACGATGTAAATGTGTTATGGAAGCATCACGATCAGTCGGTGGCGGAAGATTTCCTCATTCATCAGCAACAGATGCACGTTTCAATTTTGTCGCTGTGCAGTTTCGGTGGTCGCCTACTCAGTGGTGAGTATCTTCTATTTGTATTATGATTTATTCTCCGTGACACACACACACACACGAACTTCGGCCGTGCGTTCTTTGACTTGGCAATCCAATCCTTCTATCACTGTGTGTTTCCGTTGTTGGTATCTAATTCTCCTTCTCCTCCTCACAACATCGTCTCGTTTGTTTTTATCATCGATACACGGGGGCTGGGAACAGGATTCTCGACATGTCTCAAAAAATAAAAGGATCACGCTGACATTGATAATGCAGGCGTCGGCTCTGATTTTTTAGCCAGATCTCTGCACGCTAGCCGTATATGGTGTCTCTTAGTCGCATCTTCTGTATTCATGCTATCTCAGGCTTGTGCTTTGGTCATCGAGGATCCTCACTTCTTGGGCTTGGTATCTGGACTATCCGGACTTGGATATGGTTTTCTATTTGGTGTTTTCCCGTCTCTTGTGACTGAGGCCTTCGGGATCCGTGGGTTAAGCCAGAACTGGGGATTTATGACGCTGGCTCCTGTCATTTCGTCCAACATATTCAACTCGTTTTACGGCGCAGTCTTGGATTCTCACAGTGTCTTTGATCGTAGCGGTGAACGCTCATGCCACGTCGGTCTAGAGTGCTACCGTGCTGCGTACTGGGTTACGTTCTTTGCCTGCGGGACAGGCATCATTATTGCTTTGTGGGCGGTGCATCACGAGCGAGCTGAATTGGCCAAAGAGGAAAAACCAGAAGAGGGAATCATTGCTTGACGTTAGCCTTGCACAGCGATAGCAAATAAGCAACTTGCCACTACTTTGTCGAGCTGTATTTAGACTTGAGCCGGGGTCAAGCATCAGGAAGCGCTGATTGAAGCATCTATCTATCTATCTATCCATCTATATATATCGGGCTCGCAACATCTTGTTCTCGGTGCTGGGACCTTGAGCTTCAAATTGCCTCTCATCTTGTAAGACGTCTTTTGTCCGAGTTTTGAAAACCAGCATGGCACGGAATCCATAGTTTAATAATTGACTGCTACGTTTTGGGAGCTTGCTCTATTGATCGTGGATCCATGAACAGTGACAAAACTCAACACAACGAGACAATGGCTCCACATGAATCAAATGAGATAATTTGTATTTGATATAGAAATATGTAAAACTAAGCGCTATTGCCTATCAGCTATTATCAATATCCAACCCATTCAAAAGCGACAACATACCTAATTAACAACTCTTTTGCCTCATAATGTATCGTCCGAGATAACGCCCTGCAATGCACGAACGAAACACAAGTGACTTTGCCGAGAAAAGAGGATAAGCCCAAGCACTAAATCTGACAATATAAAAACTTGAAAAATAACTGTTTCATGAACAGGAGGAGAAATTCGCTGCCCAGAAGAGTTGAGTAATATCCTCAGCAAATTCTGCTCTTTAAAAACCTATACGAATGTATGGGTCAAGAAGGCTGCCCATCATTCCCGTTCGTCCTCGCGCTTCCGCCAAACATTGCGAGAATACTGGCCACCGACCATGAATCTGCAATGGAGTGTAAGATAACTAGCCATGTAGCAATTATGTTAACCAGATAATGAAGCATATACGCATGCGACACCCCATATACAGCGGCGCAAAAGGCAGTGCCAGAGAGGAGTACGTTGGTAACATGCCGCAGTTGACTAGTTACTTGTGGTACCATCCTGCCAGTAGTTAGATTCTCCACTAGCAGAATGAAAGGCATAATCGATAGGACGTTATGATGAGATGAAAACGGTGTGAGCCAATGTACGGCCAGGTTACGAATCCAAACTGCTAATATGGGCAGATTGATCGGCAAAACCCACATCATCAGTAGGAGTATTGAATGAACGTAATGGTAGTAATTCAAGTTCGACATTGAGTCTGCGGGAGATGCACCGCGAAAAGCGCGGACTGCGGTGAACAACTGAACCAGACACGCAACTAGGTAAGCGAACTGGTATGGAATGAAGGTCGAAACAAGAAAGAGGAGGACAGCAGTCGAGACCAATCGTCGCTTCGGAGTGCAGTGCGGAAGTGCCCGCGGTGCAGTTCGCTCTTGTCTGTCACCATTGTCTGATACAATACTGCTACAACTGAGGCAGCCATAGACAACCCCCAAAATCCAAGTCAGGGCGAGCAAAGTATAATGAAGAACAGCGCACACGCCAATACATATTATACCGATAAAAAGAACCAGGAAACAAAAAGAGGGGTTCCCCGTGCCAATTAGAAGTTCGTTTCTATGAAAATCATCATGGTGTCGCCCGTTCCAGAATAAATAAGGTATTGCCGCAAGAGTTCCTTCGGGTGACGCTGCGAGAAGGGTTAAAGAGAGCAATAACGTAGGAATCGAGCGCCTCAAGGCAAGGTCCAGCCCCTGTGAGAAGGGTATGAACACTCCAGTTCGGTCGTAGACGCGAAATTGCTTTCTCAGGACCAAGGATACGATCAAAAGCGGAAATGCCGCGAAGGCAGTCCTATAGCGTATGTAGAGCTTGCCTAGGCTCCCAAGCCAGTCGAGACGAAGAGTAATCGTTGTCGTCAGTGAACACATTGGGTCTGACCATATTTGAAGCCCAACGCCCTTGTCCTCCCCATCACGCGATGCTAATGGAGGAGGGACGTACGGTGCAGTGCCGTGAAAGCTGACAGATATCTCCGTGGCATTGACAAAATACTTCGACTCGTACGGGCGGCTAAGATATTGTCTGACCAATGTAGTGAAAAGTTGATGCTGCATTCGGCAATCGGAATTGTGGACCTTCATATCAAATGCAAGCAGACTTGAGGTCAGAGCGGGAAACCTCAAATCAATTGTCAAGGGCCGCTCCGAACCCAAAGATATTGAAAGTCCAAAGGTTGCAATCTGAATAAGTGAAGTGGGAATGATTTTCTGGGATGCTTTGTCATCGCTGAATTCGGCAATGACAAAACCAGCTGGATGTGAGCTCTTCTTTTCAACCACAGCGATAAAGCTGTAATCCGCAAGATCGTCAACGTCATAACGTAGATATGAGAATGGATTAATTGCGTCTTCTCCTTTCAGGAAAAAGGGTTGTCGTGTCGATTCAGTGAAGGCCGGTAGAAGGACGGCGTCGGAGGCAACGTTCTTGCAGGCAAGCTTCGGGGGACTGGTGCTTGGAACAGACGCGTGGTCTGAATCACGCCCACTGATCGGACCAGGCTGGTCCGAAACGACGCAGACAAGTATGTATAATGGACTAGAATCCTCCGACTCCAGCAGCAAGACGTCTGTCAACAAGGAAAATCGTTTAGGAGTCGAAGCATCTGCAGGAGGTATTGGAATGAGATGGACCATGGCCAGGGTCCGGCTACCCAGCTGATTTAGAACGAACCGATCCCCAGCCGGCACAATTCGACTCGACTCATAATCCAATGTCAGCACTGGTGTCTCCTCTTTCAGCGCAACAGTTTTCTCAGAGGTGGCTTCGAGGCCCGGTAGAAATCTCCTTCTGAAAAGACGCATTCTCTCCGCACGAGGTTTTGTCTGTGAAGCGCGATTAACGTTGACAACATCGTATAACGACTTCGCTATAACCTTTCGGAATTGATCACACCAGAGAATAGCTTGGTGATCCATGCTCGTCCAAACAGTTGGGATTCCAGTAGTGAAAACCGTGAAACCGTGAGTCTCCGGAACTAGAGACTCCACACTAGCGTAGTCCGATGGCACCACTGTGTCTAAAGTGCCACCTGCGATAGAAATAAGGGTAACATGCCATAGCGGATTGTTGTTGGCCCATTTCTGAGCATATGCTTTTCTCCAGTAGTCATTAATCTCGTCGTAGATCTGGACGATTTGACTATCGAACGTTACTGGCGGCCGCGAATGAGGCGCCGACATCGTGATGATTGTGTTAATGGAATTAGCTTGGTAATTGGACTGTAGCAGCATCGCACGCGCCACCACGCCGCCCATGGAATGTCCAAGAATAATGACTGACGTCGGGTCGGGAAGCTGAGGGTCCCGGCCTACCCGCTGAGGATCAGAATAAAGGGATAGGATGTATCTTATGGCTTCGTTTAGGTACTCCGCCTGGTCGAGCAGAGTCTGACCATGGAACGCGGTAATGTCTTCGTTAAAATCGACGGTAAAGAAGTCAAGATTCCGGATTCCTGAATCCATAGAGCGACTGTCATGTCGAAGAGTGTCGTGGAAGTAGGTTGCTGCTTCCGCTGCAATTGGTCGAACCTGCTTGTAACTTCCGGCATTGCCTGGTACAAAAAGAACGGGAGTACCACGAAGCTGTAGAGAAAAGTTAGCAGTCCGATCAACGTGAAAAGCATCATGATAGTACGAATTGACTTTACAACAGGGTATCCACTTACCTTATGCTCGTCGTCAATTCCTTGTTCGCGATAAAGATATAGCGTGTATTTAGTTGCAAAGCGCGTGTGTTCCGTGTCGAATTCAGTGAAATGAATGTATGAGGGCCTCATATACGACATTCGACAGCCTTTTGCTTCGATCGGATCACCTAAAACTGATTTCAAGATCAATGCCAATAAAAACATGCCAAGCCCGGAGATAAAAAGCACGAATCTCGAGCGAGAGCTAGAGTGGCGCCCCTTGGCAAGAGCTGGCGAGAGTTCGGGCTTGCCAGTGGCCATAGTCATGGACGGCTCAGCAAATAAGCTCGGAGTTGGAATTGATATTGAAGCACTTCTCGCGATGCCATTGCAGTCATAGGTGGTGGGTTGAAAGTCGCGATCTCGGGAACGACGAACTGTCGCGGGCTGGAGATGCTCCGCATGCAATAAGTCTGGCTCGGTCTCATGGGTTGTTTTTGAATTCCAAGATGATTGTTGTCCATCGGCGATCGACTCGAATAAACGGTCTGTCATGGAGATGTCGCTGGCCGGCTAGCCCAGTGGTGAAGCGGGCAGTTGAAGCAATCGCCTCCCCGGCAGTCGCCAGATCAATGGCAACAGAAATTTGCTATGAGTTTATATCGGCGGACGACGAATACAATATACAACGTATTCAGTTCCGTCGCCGGCGTCGTCGTCGCTGGACTTCATAAGATGGCAAGGCATGCCACCCTACCTGAGCAAGACCTTTCTGCGTAGACAGAGGCAGTGACGAATGTTTCGTTTTCCTAGCTAATTAAAAGTACTTTAACTACCTAGGCCAAAGGGTCAGCACATTATTGCGGGACGTTCTACCTAGTCATTCATGTAAGCTATCACAATCTTGAAAGTTAGTTGGAACTACTATACCTATAGCATCTATGAAGCTAAGTAGCTAATAAGATAAATTAGTTCTCTTAGCTTAAAAGTTAAGACTAAGCAACATGAATGTAGTTTTAACAAATTCTTTAGGTTAGGTAGAGTAAGTAGGAGAGAAGAATATTTAACCATAGAACTATATGTATATATATATATATAGGAATAGCTTTTAAGTATAAATAAAATAAAATAAAATAAAACAAGGGTTTTTATTGTAATAAACCTTAAGCTATTTCGTGAAAAAGACATAATTAAGGGTACTTATAAGAAAAAATAGAATAGATTTTGTAAGAAAAGGTTAAAATAAAAAAACTAAAATTATTATATTTAGAAGAAAGAGAATAATAAATATACTAAACTCTTAGAAATACTTTTACTAAAGCCTCTTTACTATATTATATTTATTTTAATTTACTTATTAAAATTAAAATAAATATACTAAAATTTATTATTATTAGTATTTTATTTTAATTAAATTTATTAAGTATTTGTTATTTACTAGCTTTTTAATTCTAAAAATTATAACTTATTAAAATATATTATAGTATACTAAATGAAAAGAATTAATAATTAGTAAATTATTTTATTATTAAAGATATTATATTAAGAGAGTACTTATAAAAATTAAAGTGTTGTTGTTGTTGTTTATTACGCTAGCCGTCTAAGCAATTTATGCTTAGCCGTATCTAGAACCTCTGCTCCTAAATTTTTATTTAGTTAAGGAAAACCTTATTAAGTTACTAATTAGCTAGTAAGCTAGCTAATTAGTTAGTTACCTAATAAAATAAAAAACCTTACTAAATATATTTTTAATAACTTTTTTAAAAGCCTGCTTTCTTTCTATAAAATCTAGTTTCCTTTAGATTACCCTCTCCCACTATCCTATTATAACCTTCTCTATGTCTCCACTTTTATTTCCTTATTCTATATTTTTTTTTCTAGTAATTACGGCTATAAACTAGCTCTATAACCTAAGAGCTAGGGGTATTCTGCTTATTTATAATGTAGGAGTAGCTAATTTATATTGCTTAGTAAGCTAGAATAAATAGGGGGACTAGACTTACTTTTCTAGCTTATTAAGCTACTAATTAGCTAGAAAAGCCCCTACTTTTCTAGCTAATTAGAGTTTAGTTTTTCCTTATTATATAGCCCTTACTATATTAAAGAAAAACTATACCCTATATAGGAATTAAACCTATAACCCCTCTATAATTCTTACTTATATAAGAAAAGTAATAAGGTTTTCTATAACGCTTAACCACTGCGCCACGGGGTAAAATTAAAGTGTTAATTTATTATTTTTATCTTTAATTTTTTATAAAAACCTTATAATTAAATAAAAAATAATTATAATAATATATTTTTTTTCCTTTATAATTATATAATTTAATGTTAAAAAAAGTTATAAACGCTATAAATACCTCTTTATATTAATTTAATTATATTTTTTCTTAAGTAAAGAATGTTAAAGAATTAGTAATAAAATTATATATAAAGATTAGATAAATTAATATAATACTTATACCTTAAATTATTAAAGTAAGTAAATAAATAAGAATTAATACTTTTAATATAAAAGGCTTAGTAAAGAATATAGAATTACTACTTTATTCTAATTAAATACTAATTGAATAAATAAAATAAATATTACTTTTTATATTTTAAATAATTCTAAATTAATATTAAATTTCATATAAAAAGCTTTAAAATTTAATATATAAACCTAAAACTAAGTAAAGTAAGTTTATAATTACTAAAATTTATAATAGTTTATAAACTAAAATAGAATTTAAAAATATTAAAATTAAGTATTTATTTTAAATTTAAAAGTATTTAAATAAGTTTTATTTTAAATTCACTATAATAATTTATTAAGAAAATATTTTAATATAAAAAGAATATTAAAAATTTTAATATAATTGTTTTTTAAATAAGTTTAAATATTAATACTCAAGATTATATTAAATTATATACTATTTCATAAAAAACTATAAATAAAGAATATAAATTAAATAAAAAATTCAATAATTCACTTATTTCAAATAGTTTTGAAATAAAAATCTTAATAGGTTTTCTTATAAAATTACTTAAAATAATTTTAGAGAAAAATATAATTAATTCTATCTTTAAAATTATAAATAAATATACTAAATTTATAATAGTTTTTTTAAATTATATTTAATTATTATAATTAAACTTATAAAATTATTTTATAATAAAATTAAACTTATATTTAATATATAAACAGGAATTATTTTTAATGAACTAGTATATTTATTAGTTTATTTTAGTTAAAATTATATTTTACTTCTAAAATTAAATACTTATTATTAATAGTATTTTATTCTTAAATAAATAAATAAATTAAAAGAGTAAACCAAATACTAAAAGTTTACTATAAGTATTTATTACTAAATTAGAATACATTAAGCTATTATTACTAAAACTATATAATTTATATACAATAATAAAAATTATAACTATAAATATAAGCTTAAATATAGCTTTAATAAATTATAATTTAGAGTTTTAAATAATTAAAAACAATTATCTAAAGAGAGAAGTATTTAAAGCCTAAAGCTATATATAGAAATTATATAGATTAAAAAGTAAATAAAAAGTATAATAAGTATAAATAAATAAATTATAAGCAAAATATTATAGTTAAAAGTATTAGAAAATAACCTTTAAAACAAAGGAATCTATATTTTTAAGTATAAAGAACTTATAATTTAAAAAAGAAAAATAAAAATTACTTTTAAAATTTATTAAGTATTTTTAAATTTTAAATAAAATTCAAAAATAACTATATAAATTAGTATTATTTAACTAAATATTCTAAGTTTATAATATATTTTATATTAGTTTACTTAAGAAATAAACCTTTAAAAAAAAAGAAAAAAAAATATAATTTACTTATTTTTAATTTAAATAATAAATCTAAAGAATAGGAAGTTTATTCAATTAAATTATACTATGTTCTATAAGAGGAATTAAATTATTTAGTTAAATAAAAGCAATAGCAATTTAAATATAATTGATAGCTAAATACTACTATATTATACAATACTAATTAGTAAGTAAATAAATATTATATAATATTACCTAAATCTAAAAAGAATAGAATTTATAAGGGTCTTTAAAATATAGTAAACTATATAAATATCCCTTATAATAACTTCAGATAATTCTTATAAAAGTTAATAACTATTTATATTTACTAGCATTTATTTATTATTATTTCTATAAAAGTTATTCCTATTCTTTATATAAAAAAATGATAATTATAATAATTATTTACTTATTTCTTCTTTAATTACATAAAAAAAAGAAATAGTACATAATTCCTTAATTACCTAAGGTTTTAGTAAAAATTCCCTTAGAGTTATAGTAAGATTAATATCCTTTATTTTCTTACTAAAACTAGCTATATATTTAATAAAGATTAAGACTATTATTTAGTATATATATAAATAATAATTAGTACTAATGAAATATAGCATATAATTACACTAAAATTCTACTTAATCTTTAGCTAACTATTCTATAGAAATTAGTTAAGATTCTACTTTATATTAAAGAAAAAAAAAGGGGGGGGGAACTTATTAATTTTTTAAGTATTATGAATAAGACTTTATAAACTAATTAAGTAGTAAACACTTTATTATTATATTTATTAAGATTCTTCTATAATTCTATACTAAATTAAAACTATACTTTATTTAGTTTTAAAAAAAAGTCTATAACTTACCTTTAATTATTTCTAAGTAAAGTAAAAGCTATTTTTATAGTAATACTTTAGGATAAACTATATAAATATACAAAAAAGGTTATAAAAATGCTTCTATATTGTTACGCATTGCGAGATTCCTAGGTTCCTCTTAGCCTAATCTCTTTAGAACCCGCGGACTATAATGCCCTAGTTTAGCCTTATATCTTAGGCATCTTGCTAGATATGCCCATACTATACATTTTGTGTGGTGTGAGCATTCCTAGATAGATTATAAATACATTATTAGCTCCTTTTAGATATAATAGGTTATAAGCCCTATACATTTTAGATTTTTTAATGTTTTATTATTATCTTTATTATAATCTTTTAAATCTATATTATATTTTACTATATTTAGTATATGCATTTTTTAGATATACTAAAAAATTAGTAGTGAGAGTAACTATATTTTTCCTACTATATAGCCTTTATGTTTAAAAGCCTTTATTTTATTTTTAATTAGTTAATTATATAATTATTTAGCCTTTTACTAATCCCCTTTATAGAAAAAAATATATATATAAGTGGATTTAAATACACTACCTTTGTAATTAGGTATATAGAATTAACTCTTATTATTGCAGTATAAAACACTATAGCTATAAACATTATAATAATTTTTTATAATATTTAACTAAAAAAGAGGGCCCTTACTATAACCCCCTAACTACTAGCTAAAATTATTATTTTAAATAAGTTAAAACTGCCTAAGCACTAGTTTAATAAATAGAGAATTATAAATTATTAGGTATAATAAATTAGGGTAAAGCAATGCCTGCTAACTAGGCTAAGGTATAACTAGGTAGAACTCTATAGATTTTTCTCCCTTTATTATTAAGGTATAGGAGATGCCTATTAGAAACCTACTAATTTTTAACTTTATAATCTTTATATAAATATAGGCTATATAGTAATTTAGCTAAATAGCACGCTACTTATACTAATAAACTATTTATTAAATTAGTAATTCTTTAGTATTAAATACTAAGTTATAAAGTTATTAATAAAAGGCCCTTATAATATATTAATCTTATTATAATAAGTAACTATAATATAAATCTATAGCTATATAAGGCTAACTAGAGTTATAATATAAATATATTTTTAAGTATAAAAGATATAATATTTAAATCTATATAAATTATATTCTTAAAGGGTTTTAAGAATTTTAAAGACTAAAAAATCTTTATTAAAATATATATTTATATTCTTAGCCTTACTAGCTACTTTAAAGGTATAATTCTATAGTTTAATATAATTAATAAAAAATATACTTTATTAATATATTTAGTATAGTAAATACTATTTATATATATATAGAAAAATATTCTTAAAGTGGGATAGAACTATAGGGGCTATATAATAGACTTAATATAGCTTATTTATAATAATTATAGCTTTTAAGCTAATATAACTATTATTAAGCTACTTAATAGTTTCTTTTAATTAAAGAGATTAGAGTTTTTATTAATAAAAGCTTAGCTTAACTATTACTAAAATCTATAGTAAAGAATTAATAATATTATAACTTTACCTAATATTATATAGCTTGCTTAAATACTTTAAGCAGTAAAGAATGCTATACTAAATATATATTAAACATAGAAGATCTAAGGTTATAGCTCTAAGGGTTTAAAGAAGGCTAAGATATTAAAATATCTTATATATAAATTTAATAAGCTAGCTAAGGACTAGAAAGTTAGTTTCTTAATAAAATAGTCCTTATATAAAAAAAAGAAGGTAAAGGACTTTATAACTCTTAAATATAGCTATATAGTCTTAGCTAGGTAAGTTTAGTATATAAAAAATATATACTAAAAGCTTTATTCTAAACTTAAACCTATATAGGTAAAGGCTTATTAAAATAAGGGCTTTACTAAAGTATTTATACTAAAAAGTATAGCTTCTTTTAATATTATATAGGTAGAAAGTATATTTAGCAGTATAACTATAAGTATTAATAATAATTACACTACTACTACTAATTATAGCTAACTTATAAAGTAAGATTATATTCTAAATATAGAATATAGTAATTATACCTTTAATTTTATAAAATAGTTTATATACTTAAATACTAATGTTAAAGTAAGACTTATAACTTGTTACGCATCGCGAGATTCCTAGGTTCCTCTTAGCCTAATCTCTTCGGAACCCGCGGACCGCGATGCCCTAGTTTAGCCTCATATCTCAGGCATCTTGCCAGATATGCCTATACTATACATTTTGTGTGGTGTAAGCATTCTTAAATAGATTATAAATACATCATTAGCTCCTTCTGGATATAATAGGTTATAAGCCCTATATATTCTAGATTTTTCAACGTTTTATTATTGTCTTTATTATAATCTTTTAAATCTATATTGCGTTTTACTATGTTTAGTATACGCATTCCTTAGACATACCTAAAAATCAGCAGTATTAGTAACTACATTTTCCTACTACACGGCCTTTACATTTAAAAGCCTTTATTTTATCTTTAATTAGTTAATTACATAATTATTTACTCTCTTACTAATCCCCTTTATAAAAAAAACATAAAAAAATATATATATAAGCGGATTTAAATACATAACCTTCGCGCTTAGGTGTGTAGAATTAACTCTTATTATTGTAGCACAAAACACTGTAGCTGTAAACATTATAATAATTTTTTATAGTGTTTTACTAAAAAAGAGGGCCCTTACCGCAACCCCCTAACTGCTAGCTAGGACTGTTATTCTAAATAAGTTAGAACCGCCTAGGCACTAGTCTAATAGATAGGGAATTATAGATTATTAGGTATAGCAAATTAGGGTAAAGCAATGCCTGCTAACTAGGCTAAGGTATAACTAGGTGAAACTCTATAGGTTTTTCTCCCTTTATTATTAAGGCATAGGAAACGCCTATTAGAAACCCACTAATCTTTAACTTTATAATCTCTATATAGGTATAGGCTATACAGTAATTTAGCTAAACGGTGCACTGCCTATACTAATAAACTATTTAACTAAATTAGCAATCCTTTAGTATTAGATACTAGGTTATAAGGTTATTAATAAAAGGCCCTTATAATATATTAATCTTATTATAATAAGCAACTATAATACAACTCTATAGCTGTATAAGGCTAACTAAAGTTATAATATAGATATATCTTTAAGTATAAAAGATATAATACTTAAATCTATATAAATTATACCCCTAAAGGGTTTTAAGAATTTTAAAGAGTAGGAAATCTCTATTAAAATGTATATTTGTATTCTTAGCCTTACTAGCTACTTTAAAGGTATAATTCTATAGTTTAATATAACTAATAAAAAACATGCTTTATTAATATATTTAGTATAGCAAATGCTATTTATATATATATAGAAAAACATCCTTAAAGCAGGATAGGACTATAGGGGCTATATAATAGACCTAATATAGCTTATTTATAATAATTATAGCTTTTAAGCTAATGTTACTATTATTAAGCTACTTAATAGTTTTTTTTAATTAAAGAGGTTAGAGTTCTTATTAATAAGAGCTTAGCTTAACTATTACTAAAATCTATAGCAGAGGATTAATAATATTATAACTTTACTTAATATTATATAGGTTGCTTAAATACTTTAAGTAGTAAAGGGTGCTATGCTAGATATATACTAAATATAGAAGATCTAGGGTTATAGTTCTAAAGGTCTTAAGAAGACTAAGATGTTAAAATATCTTATATATAAATCTAATAAGCTAGCTAAGGATTAGAAAGCTAGTTTCTTAATAAAACAGTCCTTATATAAGAAAAAGAAGGCAGAGGACTCTATAACTCTTAAATGTAGCTATATGGTCTCTGCTAGGTAAGTTTAGTATATAAAAGATATATACTAGAAGCTTTATTCTAAACTTAAACCTATATAGGTAAAGGCTTATTAAGATAAGGGCTCTGCTAAAGTATTTACGCTAAAAAGCATAGCTTCTCCTAATATTATATAGGTGGGAAGCATATTTAGCGGCATAACTATAAGTGTTAATAATAGTTACACTACTGCTACTAATTATAGCTAACTTATAAGGCAAGATTGTATTCTAAATATAGGATGTAGCAATTATACCTTTAATTCTATAAAATAGTTTATATACTTAAATACTAATATTAAAGTAAGACCTATAACTATAAGCAATAGTTAGCTATTTACTATAAAAGGCATTAGAATAGTTAAGTTACCTATTAATAAAGGCTATCTTAAGCTATTAAATGCCTAGCTAGCCCTTAAGGTAGAAGTTAATATAATTTCCCTAGGTCTTCTTTATTAAGCTAGAATTATTATAAACGGGTCTATAGATTAACTAATTATAAAGTCTTTAGTATAACTTATGGCTTTCTTCCATTAGGCATCTAATATTATAGTGCTTAAGCTATATAATAAAGAACCTTACTTTAACTTTACAGCGTTACCTACTAAAGCTATTATAAAGAATATAGAATATAGCCTTTTATATAAGCGGCTTAGGCATATAAGGAAGGATTAAATACTCTATGCATATAAAGAAGCGGGCATATTAATTAATCTAATCTCTTTATGTAATTTTTACTGTAAAGTATGCTATCTTATAAAAGCTAACTAGATTATTTATTGTAAGCTATAACTTAATATTAACGCCTTCCTTAGGCGCGTTTTCTAGGATTATATTATATATAAACTAGAGGGATTTAGCGGTAAGAATTACACTTTATATATAATTAATATTTTTACCTGCTTTTACTAAGTTATTTTAACTATAAGTTATAAGAATTTATAGAAAGCTATAGAGGCATAGCAGACTGCTATAGAAAATATAAGTAGCGGCTTTACCGTTAAGTGCTTTTACACTAATAATGCTATAGAATTCCTAGGCGAAAAGTTTATAATTTATTACTGTAAGAAAGGCATTATCTATTACACTAGGGCTCCCTATATTTCTACCTATTAAGGCATTATTAAAAGAGCTAGGAGAATCCTTATAAATATAGCTTAAGCATTGATAATTAGTGCTAAGCTCCCTAATATACTCTAGCCTTATGCTATAAAGCATATAGCTAAGATTATAAATATTCTGCTAACTAGCGGCACTTCTAGCGGAAAATTGCTGCAATAAGCGCTCTTTAATAAAATTAGCCTTATTAATAACTTATCTATAAAAAATCTTTAAACCTAGGGGTATATTGCCTATATATATATCCCTAATAAGAGGCGTGTTAAAGCATAGAAAATATCCCCTAAAGTAAAAAAGGGGCGCCTTATAGGCATAAAGGGTAATAAATACTATCTATTTAAGGTTTAGCTACTAAAAGAAAGCTATATTATTAAGGCATAAGATATTTAATTTTAGGAGAACCCTACTATATCTTACAATGCCTCTAACGAAACTAAATTTATTATAGAATTAGTTAATTTTATATTTAAAGAAGAGAGCAGGAGAATTATTACTCTACCTTATACGGATCCTATAGCTAAGGATAACCCTACGCAGTAGAATAAAGGCTAATAATACCTAGCTTTGCCTTATACTATAAATGCCTCTTAAGGTTATAATATTACTAAAAACACGCTAAACTATAACCTTTTATTTAATTAAATATACTAAAGGTTAACTACTCCTTCTAGGGAACCTCCTCTTTATAATCCCTTTAGGCTACTAATAATAATAATATTAAAGAACCTACTAGAATTATAGTATAAGGAGCAAATTATTATATTTAAATATATAAAAGACCTTATTATTAACCCTAATAAATATAAGAATAAGGCGCTTTTTAAGCCTATTCCCTCTATTAAAGATATAGAGATATAGAATAGGCTAGATACTATAGACCTAGCTAATATAGAAGATATTATTATAACTGCTAAATCTTTAGAGGTAGTTATAGGTAAAGTTACTCTTTTACTTTAAAAAGAAGAAATATAATAAGCATTAAGTAAATATAGGGCAAAGAATATATAGGCTTAAAACTTAAAGTTAGTTAACTAAAAGTCCTCTTTTACCTAGCTTAGTATAAGATATTTATTATATATAAGTATTTATAAGGATTATTTATATATTATAATACACAGTTAGAAATGCGCTTTTCCTAATAGCTCTAAAGAGCCTAAGCACTTAAATCTTACATACTATAATAACAATATCTATAATTTAGACAATTTAATAAACCCTTTATATTATATAATAATAGTATAAGCAGTAAGCGTAGCGGATATAAAGATACACATTTTATTAAATTAGTTTAAGGCATATAAGCTGCCTAACTATTAGACCTTTTAGCAACTAGCTAAGATTAAAGAATTAAAAAAGATATAATAAAAGAATAGCTAGAGTTTTATATACACGCTAAAGAATGCTATTATTTTTAATAGCTAATAGGTTTATACTATTAAATATCCTATTAATAGGCTACCTTTTCTAAAGGCTTATTAGGTTATTTATAGTAACTAACACTCTAAGGTCTTTAGTGCTTAAGATCTCTACGCTACAGTGGCATACTTAGTTTCTTTATGCATTTTTTATATAATTATTACTATCCTTAATCTTAAGTAGCAGTAGTGTAATGCCATTAATGCCTTTTTAAACACAGAGGCTAAATCTAAGGTCTTTATAAGGCAACCTTATAGCTATATAGATAGGTTAGGATATATATATTGCCTTAATTATATGCTTTACGGTCTTCTAATATCCCCTCTTTAGTAGCTTAATAATATATTTACTAAGCTCTTTAAGCATAGCTTTAAGCGCCTTTTAAGTAAGCTATATATTTTTACTTACAATAACTTTATTTTCTTACTTCTTTATATTAATAATATTATTATAGCGGCTTCCTTAAATACTATTATAGACTTAGTGCTTAATATGCTAGAATTATAATATAAGCTTAAGTAACTAGGCATAGTTAGAATGTTCCTTAGTATATAATTTAAATAGGATTATAACTGCTAGACTATTTTACTTTATTAGGCAAAGTATATTAATTCTATTCTTTAATAGTATAATACTTCTAGCCTAAACCTAGCTTATATGCCTTAGCTACCTAAGCTTAAGATTCCTTTAAATTAGAAAGACCTTCTAATAGTTAGAATTCTAAAGGATTAGTAATGCAAAATTAGTTGCTTTAACTAGCTCTTAATATACACAAGACCTAATATTATATATATAGTAAATAAGCTTAGTATAGCGAATTTAGCCCTAAAGCAGATTTATATAAACTTAAAGAAATACCTTTAAAGATATCTTTAAGGGATAAAAGAACTAGGGGTTCTTCTTAATAATATACCTAGTTAGGGTACTACTAATTATACTTTCTAAGTCTATAGATATAGCAATGCCTCTTATAGCAATAACTTTAATATAAGGCGCTCTACTGCTAGTTATATTATAATAGTTAATGGCAGCGCTGTTCTTTAGGCTTTAAAGCAGCAATCTATAGTTATGTTAAGTACTATAGAAGCTAAATTCCTTAATCTTATGCCTATAGCGCTTTTTATAACCTAGGTCTCTTAACTAATTAAAGACTTTAGGTTTAGTTAAATCTATTCTTTATTATTATTTATGGATAGTTAGAATGCTAAGGCTAATATACTAAACAAGAAGTATTGTAGCTACACTAGGCATATTGATTTACATTACAAATAGATTACGTAGAGAATTTATAATAGCCTCTTTTGCCTTAAGCAGGTTAGCACTAATTAGATAATTACTAATAGCTTTACTAAAGGCCTTAAGCATAATAAATATAACAACTTTATGCATATGCTTAATATAGTTATAAAGTCTAAGCTTTCTATATACAAGCATTATTAACTACGCTTATATATTTCCCCTTTCCTCCTTTTCTATACGTTTTCCTTATAATTTCTATTGCTTACGCATTAACATTAGTTATAATTTATTAACCTTATTAGGAAGCCTAACCTTCCTTACGCAAATTTTCTTTAGACCCTTTAACATATCTGACATTTCCTGTATTACACTCCTTTATAAATAGATATTGTATATATCTAGTATAGGCTAATTATTTAGCTATAGGGGTGGTGTTATATATCGCGAGATTCCTAGGTTCCTCTTAGCCTAATCTCTTTAGAACCCGTAGACTATAATGCCCTAGTTTAGCCTTATATCTCAGGCATCTTGCCAGATATGCCCATACTATACATTTTGTGTAGTGTAAGCATTCTTAGATAGATTATGAATACATCATCAGCTCCTTCTAGATGTAACATAACTATAAGTAATAGTTAGCTACTTACTATAAAAGGCATTAGAATAGTTAAGTTACCTATTAATAGAGGCTATTTTAAGCTATTAAATATATAGCTTGCCCTTAAGGTAGAAGTTAATATAATTTCCCTAGGTTTTCTTTATTAAGCTAGTATTATTATAAATAAGTCTATAGATTAATTAATTATAAAGTTTTTAGTATAATTTATAGCTTTCTTTTATTAGGTATTTAATATTATAGTGCTTAAGCTATATAATAAAGAACCTTATTTTAACTTTATAGCATTGCCTACTAAAGCTATTATAAAGAATATAGAATATAGCCTTTTATATAAGTAGTGTCAAGGCTGGATACGGGATACTGCTTAGTGGAGTGAAGGCTGAGACACAGAAGATGCACTGCGACGTAGCTACTAGGTAGGGGGTAGTGCTTAAAGGTATAAATCTCTGCCCTATTATATAAATGTGCGCGCTCCTCCTTTTATATGCCTCCTTAGCGCGCCGCTAGGTCGTAGCGAGGGCACCACATGCCTCGCGACTCCTATGCCCCCCTTAGGTCTCATAAGGCTAGCCGTACGCGAAGCCTTGGGGAGGAACGGTCATAACAAGTAGCTTAGGCATATAGGGAAGGATTAAATACTCTACGTATATAAAAAAGCAGGTATATTAATTAATCCTATCTCTTTATATAATTTTGACTATAAAGCATGCTATTTTATAAAAGCTAACTAAATTATTTATTATAAGCTATAACTTAATATTAATACCTTTCTTAGGCGTGTTTTTTAGGATTATATTATATATAAACTAAAGGGATTTAGTAGTAAGAACTATACACTATATATAATTAATATTTTTACCTATTTTTATTAAATTATTCTAATTATAAGTTATAAGAATTTATAAAAAGCTATAAAGGTATAGCAAACTGCTATAGAAAATATAAGTAGTAGCTTTACTATTAAATGCTTTTATACTAATAATACTATAGAATTTCTAGGTAAAAAGTTTATAAGTTACTACTATAAGAAAGGTATTATTTATTATACTAGGGCTCCCTATATTCCTACCTATTAAGGTATTATTAAAAGAGCTAGGAAAACCTTTATAAATATAGCTTAAGTATTAATAATTAGTGCTAAGCTCTTTAATACACTCTAGCCTTATACTATAAAGCATATAGCTAAGATTATAAATATTTTACTAACTAATAGCATTCTTAGTAAAAAGTTACTATAATAAGCACTCTTTAATAAAATTAGCCTTATAAATAACTTATTTATAAAAAATCTTTATACTTAGAGGGATATTACTTATATATATATTTCTAATAAAAGGTATATTAAAGTATAAAAAATATCCCTTAAAGTAAAAAAGGGGTGCTTTATAGGTATAAAAGGTAATAAATATTACTTATTTAAGGTTTAGCTATTAGAAGAAAGCTATATTATTAAGGTATAAGATATTTAATTTTAAAAGAACCCTACTATATCTTATAATGCCTTTAATAAAACTAAATTTATTATAAAATTAATTAATTCTATATTTAAAGAAAAGGGCAGGAGGATTATTACCTTACCTTATATAAATTCTATAGCTAAGGATAACCCTATATAGTAAAATAAAGGCTAATAATACTTAACCTTGCCTTATACTATAAATACCTCTTAAGGTTATAATATTACTAAAAATACACTAAATTATAACCTTTTATTTAATTAAATATACTAAAGGTTAACTACTTCTCCTAGGGACCCTCTTTATTATAGTCCCTTTAAGCTACTAATAATAATAATATTAAAGAACCTATTAGAATTATAGTATAAAAAGTAAATTATTATATCTAAACCTCTTAAGAAACTTATTATTAACTCTAATAAATATAAGGATAAGGCATTTTTTAAGCCTATTCCCTTTATTAAAGATAAAGAGATATTAGACCTAGCTAATATAGATAATATTATTATAACTACTAAGTCTTTAGAGGTAGTTATAGGTAAAGTTACTTTTTTACTTTAAAAGGAAGAGATAAAATAAGCATTAAATAACTATAGGGCAAAAAATATATAGGCTTAAAGCTTAAAGTTAGTTAATTAAGAATTCTCTTCTACTTAGCTTAGTATAAGGCACTTATTATACACTAGTATTTATAAAGATTATTTATATATAGTAATATATAGTTAAAAATGCGCTTTTCTTAATAGCTTTACTAAGCCTAAGCACTTAAATCTTATATACTATAATAATAATATTTATAATTTAGATAATTTAATAAACCCTTTATATTATATAATAAAAGTATAAGTAATAAGCATAGCGAATATAAAGATATATATTCTATTAAATTAGTTTAAGGCATATAAGCTACCTAACTATTAAACCTTTTAATAACTAGCTAAAATTAAAGAATTAGAAAAAATATTATAAAAGGATAGCTAGAGTCTTATATATACACTAAAGAATGCTATTATCTTTAATAGTTAATAGGTTTATACTATTAAATATTCTATTAATAAGCTACTTTTTTTAAAGGCTTACTAGGTTATTTATAGTAACTAATACTCTAAGGTCTTTAATGCTTAGAATCTCTATATAGCAGTAGTATACCTAGTTTCTTTATATATTTTTTATATAATTATTACTATCCTTAATCTTAAGTAACAGTAGTATAATGCTATTAATGCCTTTTTAAATATAGAAGCTAAATCTAAGGTTTTTATAAGGCAACCTTATAGCTATATAAATAGGTTAGGATATATATACTACCTTAATTATATACTTTATAGTCTTCTAATATCCCCTCTTTAGTAGCTTAATAATATATTTACTAAGCTTTCTAAATATAGTTTTAAATACCTTTCTAGTAAGCTATATTATTATTATTTAATACTTTAGTTAGGCTAAGCCCAATAGCTAGTACCTCTGCTACTAAAACTATATAGGAAAAACCCTAGAGCAGGGAGGAAAACCTATATATAACTATAATAGTATCCGCTATAGAGCTAGAGTAGCCCTATGCTAGTTCTAACTATATATAAAAGTATACTGCTAGCTAAACTTAATTAGTATTATAGAAGAGTGTATATTATAAAACTAAAATTAGTATAGGTTAGTAGAGGTATAGTAAAGTAGTAAATTACCCTTAGGAGTAGTTTATATATTATTTTAAGTTACTTTAGTAACTTTTATTAGGTATTATATTAGTCTTTTACTATTTCCCTTAAGCTATTACCTTTTTACTAAAAACCTTTTACTAGCTTCTATGCCTTTATAGTATTAGCTATACTAGCTAGTAATTAGCTATTAGTAAACTAACTATTAGCTAACTATTAGTTATATAAGAAAGAAAGAAATAATTATAAAAGCTATTCTTTTCTTTTTATTTTTAGCCTTTTCTTTTCTTTTTTTCTTTTTTATTAATTACTTTTATTATAAATATACCCTTAACCTTTTATTATAATAATGCTACTATATTACTACTCCCTACTAACTATAAGGCTAATTAAAATACTATTTATAAATAAAATTATTACTTTAAGGGTAAGTACTAACTCTAACCTAATATACTACTACTACTAATTTATAGTATAGCTAGGCTAGCTTAAGGACTAGCTCTATAAAGCTTACTTAATATAAGCTAAAAATATTAATAAATAGTGCTATTATACTAAAGGTTAAAACTCCTTTAATACCTATATTATTACTATTTTTAATTTATATAAGTATTAATAATATATACTTTAAATATATAAAAGCTAAAAAAACTTATTTAAAGGTAAGTATTTTATATATTATTTATATTAAAGGTAGGTTAGTAGCTAATTAGTATTATAGCTAAACTAAAATATTACCTTATATTAAAAGACTATTAAGTAAATAATAAATATATAAAATCTCTATATCTTTAAAGAGCCTATTAATATAAATTTATAATAATATTATTATAATACTATTATAGTATTAATATAGTGCTAACCTAGGAATAGGCTAAGGAGTATAATACTATTTAAAAGAAGGTATAATAACTTATAAAGAAGGTAAAGGCAGCTACTATAGTAGTAATATAATTATTTAGTAATACTATAATAATCTTAGCCTTAACTTTAGTTAAGGATAAAATACTATTATAGGCCTACTATATTATTAATATACTAAAAAAGTATAATAACCTTTTATAAGAGATTTATAAGCTTAGCTTAGTTATAGTATAAAGCTATATTAAAGAGAGAGGAGAGAAGAAAGTAATAAAAAATAAGGAGGAGAGGAAGGAAAAGGTTAATAGAAAGGCTAAGGAGAAGTAAAGCTAAGGCTAGTATAAGTATACTATACCTATAATTTTTTATTATTATTTATTATTTATTATTTAATATAATTTATATATTAAATTATTTTATACTAATTATAATACCTTTATAGCTTTTTACTACTCCTATCTCTATACTATACTAGGTGCCTTACTATATTAAGTCTTTAAAATCCTTAGTTTATTATTATTATAAAGTATATATAAGCCTAAATTAAAGAATATGCTTAGTTAAAATAAGCTATTTTATAAGTATAGTAGCTAGTTTATTTTTTTAAGGGCCTCCCTAACCTTATATTAATTATATACTAGTAGTATACTTATATTTATAAGGTAAAGGTAGTTAAAGTTTTTATAAAAAAGTAAAATATAATAATAGTTTTTATTATTAGTTTAGTAGCTATATATTGGTAAATCTACCTTAAGAATATAATAGGTATAAAGAAAGGCATTAAGCTTAATTTATTTTATATATATTTAAATAAGTGCTATAGATTTATACTTAATAAAGCTAAAGTAAATATAAATTATTTTAGTAATAAAGGTAAAGTTAAGGTTAAGCTTTATTATTATATATTTAATTTAGATTTAGTATACTTATATAGTAATTCTCTCCTTATATTAATAGTTTTTTTACTTTAAAATAAATACCTTAGCTAAAAATAATTTAAGAGAATAATTATAAAGCTAATTTAAAAATAATATATAGTTTAGGTAGTTATTAGGATTTAAGGGGTATTTATACCCTTAGTATATTAGTTTATAATAAAGTTAGGCTACTATTATAATATAGGCATTTTAGATTTAATTAGCTATACTATTAGCTTTAATTTAATAATAAAAGTAAAGTAAGTAATAGTTAAGGTAAAGGTTAATTAAAGCTATAGCTAACTTAGTTTTAATAAGGGCTTATAATATAGCTTTAAAGGCTTTAGTAATTATTCTTAAGTATTTAATTTATTTAAAAATAAATACCTTAGCTATTTCCCTTACCTTATTGCTAATTACTATAAAAATATAGTGTAATTCTATACTATAAGTAATAATACTTTAGATTACTTATATATATAATAAGTATATATTTTATAGTAAGTAACCCTATATTAATACTACTAGTAATATAAGTATAAGCTACTACTATATTAATTTTAACTTAACTTAGCTTTAATATACCTTTTATTATAGTTTATAGTAAATCTAAACCCTTAAAAAGTAGGTAAATTAAACTAGCTATATTATATTAATACTAAGTTAGACTAAAGTTATAACTATAGTATAGTATTTTATAAAGTATATAAGTTTACTCTTTCTTAAGTTAAATTTAAAGCTTAATTTTTAAAACTAATTTTAGTAAATTACTTATATAGCTTTAAGGTAGTTTTATATCTCTTTTACTATATAATTATATACTAAAATATTTATATTATTAAAGAAGCCTATAATTAATAGAGACTATATAGCTTAAAGTTTAGTATATAATAGTATAATATAAAGTAAAAAAAAAATAAAAAAAATAGAGAACCTTTATAATACCCTTATAATAATAAGTAAGAAGCTAGTTATTTTACTATTAAAGAAAAGGTAGGTAGTATACCTAGTAGTAAAGGAGTAGGTTTATACTATAATTTAAATAAAGATACTAGTAGTTATAAAGGTATAAGTAAGTTATTTATAGTAAATAGTATTAAAGGCTACTAATATATTTAGCTAAAGTAGTAATATAATACTACTATAGTGCTATACTATATATATAGATTCTATTAATATACTTAATATAACTTCTATAAACTAGTCTACCCTATTACCTATTTATAAGTTAGGTAGCGCTTTACCTAACTTAGTTATAAGGGTAAGCTAACTTACTATTATTACTTTTATAACCTTACTAACTATACTAAGGAGTAAGATTAAATACTAAGCCCCTACTCTTTACTACTTTATTAGGGTTTTACTTAATTTATAAAGAATAATAACTTTTACTTACTAAAATAAGGTTAAATAATAATTAATATAGTAATATATATTTAGTAAATAGGTAAGGGTTTATACTAATAGCCTACTATAGACTTTAAAGTAACTTATTAAAAATTTATTAAATTTTAATACTTTTTAGCTAAATAAGCTCTTTATAATACTATAGATTTTATTAGTATTAAATTAGTTTTTAGTTAAAAATATAATAGTATTAAGGTAGCTATTTAAGTTACTTAGTATATTATTAAGTTAGGCTTAGAAAGAAGGGAAGAAATACTTAGCTAAAGTAATAGCTTTCTTTTAGTATATTTTAATAGTTATAATATTTACTTCTTTACCTTATAAAAAAGTAGGGATTTATTACTATTTTAGTAATAAGCTACTATAAAGCTATATTTATTATTTAAGCTTTTAAAGGTTTTTATATTAAGTAGTTATAGCCTTAACTACTATATACTAAGTACTATACTATTTATTATAAATAACTTAGTTTTATATTTATACTATATTAGTTATATACTACTAGTTCTTTTTAGTATAAAATACTCTTTATTATTAAAGTGCTTTTTTAGTATTTTAAGTTACTTCTTTAGTATATTAGTTTTATTAGAAATTTAGCTTAAAACTACCTTAGGGTTCCCTTAAAATTATTATATTTATAATAAACTAAAGTTTAGCTATTAACTATTTTATAAATTAGTTAATTTTCTTTAGTAATTAAAGTTAGGGCTTTATAATATTAGGCTAAAATTATACTATAGCCTTTATAATAATAAGGTTATTATTTATATATAACTATTTAAACTAGGGGGGATAGTTACTAAATAGCTTAGGGCTAAAGCCTATATAAATAAGCTATAGTATATAGTTAAACCTAATAAGGTTTAGGCTTTCTAAAAAGTTAATATTTATACTATAGGTAGCTTAAATATAGTTAATAATACTATTCCTTCTCCCTTATATTCTTTATATTACCTTACCCTATAGTATTATAAATCTAAGCTACTATTACTCTACTAATATAAGAAATATATTATATTTTACTAAGGTTTAACTATAATAGTTTTAAAGTAAGTAGTATTAATTAAAGTTATTAATAAATACACTATAATTAAGGGGTAAAGCTAATATAAATTTAAGTAGGGGTAAAGTTTAGTTAGGTTTATAGGTTAAAGAGTAAATAAAGTAAATATTATACCCTACTATTATAATAAAGCATTAATTCTTACCTATTTATATTATTTATACCTTAGGTCTATACTAGTAGTGTATATAGATTATAATATAGCTACCTTAAGTTATAAGCTAAAAGTAGCTAAGGCCTAAATTAAGTAGTTTATTATTTAAAGTTCTTAATTTTTATATTACTATTATATTAGTATTAGGCTAGAACTCTAGCGCTAGGTATATTAAATAGGTTTTCTTCTATATATTCTAGTATATAACCTTAATTATATACCTTATATTATATATTAGGTTAGACTTAGCTTATTTAAAGCTATAGTAGCTATAAATTACTAGCTTAAAAAGGCTTTTATAGCTACTTATAAATATTATATTAATACTAGCCTTAATTTAAAAAGATAGGTATATAGTTACCTAACTTATTTTTAAAGTAAAGCCTTTTATAATAATAAGTTATTTATATTTTATCTTTAGCTATAGCTAGGTATTTTAATTTATTTTTCCTATTTTAACTAAAGAGAGGGTTTAATAAAGGCTAGGGGCTATATTAGGTATATAGTATATATATAGTTCTATTACTTATTAGTAATATTATATATATAGAACTATACTAGGTATAGTTTTAAATAATTAATATAGTGTTTATAAATAGCTTTTATTAGTATTAAGTAAAATTACTTACCTTTTATATAATAACTAGTAGCATAGTAGCTATACTATAGGGGTATAGTATAGTATATAGTAATATATTTAAATTTAAAATACTTATAATACTAATAGAGGTAAATAGTATTATTATAGGGTTTAGCCTTAAATATCTTAGCCTTATAAATAATACTAGTATAGTATAGCCTATTTATTACTTTAATGCTATTAATAGTAATAATAAGAGAGAATTATATAGTAATACTATATAGCTTTTATACTATAATTTATATAAGGCCTTAACTATTAGCTATAACTAAGGCTTAAAGAATATAGTCTCTTTTTTAATTCTATATATAGTATATAGGGAATCCCTTAATAATAATACTAAATATATATTAGCTTAATACTACTTTTAATTTAAAAGTAGTGCTAATTTATATAGTATCTTTAGTATAAAGCTTTATTATATTTTAAAATATAATAATAATATTATTACTTTAAAGGTAGTAAGCTATTACTATAGTATTAGTACTAATAGCTTAATTAATAATAATAATAGTATTTTTAAATAAATAATTCTAAATAGCTTTAGCTATTATAATATTTTTAATAATAGTTTTATAATAAACTTAAAGGAATATTACTATAGTTATAAAGTAAATCTATTAAACTAAGAATTAAAAGATCCCCTTAGTAATAATACTAGCTTAGCTTAAAGCTAGTGTATTTTTAGTATTTATAGCTTTCTTAACTATATACTTTATTACTTCTTTAAGGTTTTAAACTATAATAAGCTTATAAAGTAATAGTAAAGTTAATATTATTATTTTAATAAGGGTTTAAAGCATTAAAAGGCTATATTAAGCATATATTAAGGCTATATTATCTATATAAAGGATAATATTTTATATACTCTTTAGCACTATAGCTAGTATAAGTTTAGTTATTTTATAATATTTAATAGTAAGGTAATTTAGTATTTACTTATATATAGATAGTAGTATAGAAGTAACTTAAAGTACTATTAATATAAAGCTACCCTAATCTATAAGTAGGTAATAGTAGCTTTATATAAGGCTATAGTTTCTACTATTAATATCTATTAGTATTGCCTTATTTATTATATTTATGCTTTAATACTAATACGCTATTAAAGATAGGGGTAAATAAATATAGCAATTCTTTTTCTACACTTTTTAAGAGGTTTAGAGTTAATTCTGCGTTGCTACTGCGGTGCGGGCAAATTCGCGAAAAGTTCCCTTCTTATTAAATTTAACTATATTCTATAGCTAATTTATATAGGCTTTAGCCTTAGGCTATATAGTAACTATTTATTTTAATATAAATAAATATATATAAATAATAATCTTATTACTATAAAGGCTATAATATAGTTTTAATATAATATTATAAAGCTTTAGCTTTATTTACTCTAAAAAATTAATTATTTTATAAAATAATTAATAGCTAAACTTTAGTTTATTATAAACCTAATAGTTTTTAAGAAACCTTAAAGTAGTTTTAAGTTAAACTTATAATAAAATTAATATATTAAAGAAGTAATTTAAAATATTAAAAAGGTATTATAATAATAAAGAGTATTTTATATTAAAAAAAATTAGTAATATATAATTAATATAATATAAATATAAAACTAAGTTATTTATAATAAGTAATATAATACCTAGTATAAAGTAGTTAAGGCTATAATTACTTAATATAAAAATCTTTAAAAGCTTAAATATTAAGTATAGCTTTATAGTAGCTTATTATTAAAATAATAATAAATCCCCTTTTTTTTATAAAATAAAAATAAAAATATTATAATTATTAAAATATATTAAAAGAAAGCTACTACTTTAGCTAAATATATTTTTTTTTTTAAGCCTAACTTAATAATATACTAAATAACCTAAATAGCTACCTTAATATTACTTTATTTCTAACTAAAGACTAATTTAAAGCTAATAATATTTATAGTATTATAAAAAGCTTATTTAGCTAAAAAGTATTTAAACTAAATAAACTTTTAATAAGCTACCTTAAAGTTTATAATAAGCTATTAGTATAAACCCTTACTTATTTATTAAATATATACTATTATATTAATTATTATTTAGCTTTATTTTAATAAGTAAAAGTTATTATTTTTTATAAACTAAGTAAAACTTTAATAAAGTAATAAAATATAAAGGCTTAGTATTTAATTTTATTTTTTAATATAGTTAGTAAGGTTATAAAAGTAGTAATAATAAATTAGCTTATCTTTATAGCTAAATTAAATAAAGCACTACTAAATTTAGAAATAAGTAATAAGGTAAATTAATTTATAAAAGTTATACTATATATATTAATAAAATCTATATATATAGTATAGTATTATAGTAATATTATATTACTATTCTAGCTAAATATATTAATAGCCTTTAATACTATTTACTATAAATAGCTTACTTATATTTTTATTATTATTAGTATTTTTACTTAAATTATAGTATAAACCTACTTCTTTACTATTAAGTATATTATTTATCTCTTTTTTAATAGTAAAACTATTAGCTTTTTACTTATAACTATAAAGATATTATAAAGGTTTCTTATTTTCTTTATTCTTTTTTTACTTTATATTATATTATTATATACTAAGCTTTAAGCTATATAGTTTATATTAATTATAAGCATCTTTAGTAATATAAATATTTTAATATATAATTATATAATAAAAGAGATATAAGACTATTTTAAGGCTATATAGATAATTTACTAAAATTAGTTTTAAAAATTAGGCTTTAAATTTAATTTAAAAAAAAGTAAACTTATATACTTTATAAAATATTATATTATATTTAAAACTTTAGTTTAACTTAGTATTAATATAATATAGTTAGTATTATTTACTTACTTTTTAAAAGTTTAGATTTATTAAAAACTATAATAAAAGATATACTAAAGTTAAGTTAAGTTAAAATTAATATAGTAATAGCTTATATTTATATTACTAATAGTATTAATATAGAGTTACTTATTATATAATATATACTTATTATATATATAA
This sequence comes from Claviceps lovelessii, assembly GCA_018360185.1. Classification (NCBI taxonomy): domain Eukaryota; kingdom Fungi; phylum Ascomycota; class Sordariomycetes; order Hypocreales; family Clavicipitaceae; genus Claviceps; species Claviceps lovelessii. The sequence continues at coordinate 75,089 of SRPU01000001.1, forward strand.
GTAATTTAAAGTATTATTACTTATAGTATAAAATTATATTATATCTTTATAATAATTAGTAATAAAATAAAGAAAATAGCTAAGGTATTTATTTTTAAGTAAATTAAATACTTAAAAATAATTACTAAAGCCTTTAAGGCTATATTATAAGTTTTTATTAAAACTAAATTTACTATAGCTTTAATTAATCTTTACCTTATTTATTACTTACTTTACTTTTATTATTAAATTAAAGCTAATAGTATAGCTAATTAAATTTAAAATGCTTATACTATAATAATAGCCTAACTTTATTATAAATTAATATACTATAGGTATAAATACTCTTTAAATTTTAATAACTATTTAAACTATATATTATTTTTAAATTAGCTTTATAATTATTTCTTAAAACTATCTTTAGCTAAGGCATTTACTTTAAAGTAAAAAAACTATTAATATAAAAAAAAAGCTATTATATAAGTATACTAAACTTAAGTTAAATATATAATAATAAAGCTTAATCTTAACTTTACCTTTATTATTAAAATAGTTTATATTTACTTTAGCCTTACTAAGTATAAATTTATTATACTTATTTAAATATATATAAAATAAATTAAGCTTAATGCCTTTTTTTATAATTACTATATTTTTAAAGTAAATATACTAATATATAGCTACTAAACTAATAATAAAGACTACTATTATATTTTACTTTTTTATAAAAACTTTAATTATTTTTACTTTAAAAATATAGGTATACTATTAGTATATAATTAATATAAGATTAAAAAGGCTTTAAAAAAGAATAAACTAGCTATTATACTTATAAAATAGTTTATTTTAACTAAGTATATTCCTTAGTTTAGGCTTATATATACTTTATAGTAATAATAAACTAAGAATATTAAAGACTTAATATAATAAGGTACTTAATATAGTATAAAGGTAAAAGTAGTAAAAAGCTATAAAAGTATTATAATTAGTATAAAATAATTTAATATATAAATTATATAAAATAAAAAAATAATAAATAATAATAGAATATTATAAATATAATATACTTATACTAGCCCTAGCCTTACTTCTCCTTAGCTTTTTTATTAATCTCTCTTTTCTTTTTTCCTTTATTTTTTATTATTTTTTTTCTCTTTTTTTAGTATAGCTTTATATTATAATTAAGCTAAGCTTATAAATCTCTTATAAAATATTATTATACTTCTTTAGTATATTAATAATATAGTAAGCTTATAGTAGTAGTATTACCTTTAATTAAAGTTAAGGCTAAAATTACTATAATACTACTAAGTAATTATACTATTATTATAATAGCTATCTTTACTTTCTTTATAAGTTATTATACCTTTTTTTAAATAATATTATATTCCTTAGCTTATTTTTAAATTAATATTATATTAATATTATAATAGTATTATAATAATATTATTATATATTTATTTTAATATACTCTTTAAAGATATAAAGGTTTTATATATTTATTATTTATTTAATAGTTTTTTTATATAAAATAATATTTTAATTTAGCTATAGTATTAATTAGCTACTAACTTATTATTAATATAGCTAATATATAAAATACTTACTTTTAAATAAGTTTTTTTAGCTTTTATATACTTAAAGTATATATTATTAATACTTATATAAATTAAAGATAGTAATAGTATAAGTATAAGGGAAATATTAATCTTTAATATAATAGTATTATTTATTAATATTTTTAACTTATATTAAGTAAGCTTTATAGAGCTAGTCCTTAAGCTAGCTTAGCTATACTATAAATTAGTAGTAATAATATATTAAATTAAAGTTAGTACTTATTCTTAAAGTAATAACTTTATTTATAAATAGTATTTTAATTAGCCTTATAATTAGTAAGGAGTAGTAATATAGTAGTAGTATTATAATAAAAGGTTAAGGGTATATTTATAATAAAAGTAATTAATAAAAAAAAAAGAAAAAAAAAGCTAAAAATAAAGAAAAAAAGTAGCTTTTATAATTCTTTTTTTTTTATAATTAATAATTAGCTAATAGTTAGTTTATTAATAGTTAGCTATTAAATAATATAGCTAATACTATAAAAATATAAAAGCTAATAAAAGGTTTTTAATAAAAAGGTAATAGCCTAAGGAAAATAGTAAGAAATTAATATAATACTTAATAAAAATTACTAAAGTAATTTATAATAATATATAAACTATTTCTTAGGGTAATTTACTACTTTACTATATCTTTACTAACTTACTTTAATTTTTATTTTATAATATATACTTTCTTATAATATTAATTAAGTTTAGCTAGTAGTATATATTTATATATAGTTAAAACTAGTATAGAGCTACTTTAGCTTTATAGTAAATACTATTATAGTTATATATAGGTTTTCCTCCCTACTTTAGGGTTTTTTCTATATAGTTTTAGTAGTAGAGGTACTAGCTATTAGGCTTAGCCTAACTAAAGTATTAATAATAATAATAATATAAATTTTCTTTAGACCCTTTAATATATTTAATATTCTATATTATACTCCTTTATAAATAAATATTACCTATATTTAGTATAGGCTAATTATTTAGCTATAGAGGTAGTGTTATATATCGCAGGATTCCTAGGTTCCTCTTAGCCTAATCTCTTTAGAACCCACGGACTATAATGCCCTAGTTTAGCCTCATATCTTAGGCATCTTGCCAGATATGCCCATACCATACATTTTGTGTGGTGTGAGCATTCCTAGATAGATCATGAATACATCATCAGCTCCTTCTGGATGTAACATAATGCTACAACATTTGATCATATAATAAGTCGACTACACTTATAACTTGCCGTAGCCGGTCGCGTCAATGTTTGCAATCCGAACTGTTAGATGGCCAGGTCGATTTCTTGTCTCGAGTATCGGCGGCGGATGTGTCTGGGGCTACGTCACGATTATTCGATCACCAATGGTACAACTGGATGGTCGTCCAGCAATCGTTCGTGGTGAGGACCTATGCTTCCGTCCGAATCGAAGTCCACATCTCAAAAAAGATAATATCTCGCAAATATCGAGTGGTAGCGTTGCAGGTAAGTTGACGAACACGTTCTAGGCTTATATCTGACTGACCAGGGATACCTGATAGGCTTCCTAACTGGGCTTGCCACGGCGGTGCTCTCCCCAACATTGTGTATTATTGGAAGTGTGATCGCCATTTCCCTCTTTGTGAGAATCCTCGATGTCCTTCCCAACGGCCTGGAAAAATGATTCCCATTTCAGCTGGACATTTGCTGACAATGTGTAAGATTTGTTTGCGATATATTCCCAACTTTCCCCGTTTGCTTCGTCTCGAGAAATTGCCCAGAGCGCCCGCTATATATGAGGCTGGGATGAAAAATCCATGGTTTACATTGACATTTGTGTTGACCTATACACTTGGTGCTTTTACGCGCCTATAACTAACTGTCTGCCTCGACCGTATTATTGTATATTGGTTTTGTGTCATTCTATCCATCGAGTTTCCCTCTCCAGCCAAGTCATGGTCAACTCGTCCTCTTCAAAAAAGGCCTTCGTATTCTGAAATATTTCCGTGTTAGATGAGTTCAACCAAGCCTTTTCATCTTTGCTGAGAAGAGAAACGTCAATTAAATTTCGACAGTACGGGACCATGGTGACATGTTCGAAGCCGAGGAACGGCTTGCCTCCGAAGCAATGATCGGTTAAAACCTCCCTCACCATCATTACGTTCTCAATTCGGATACCAAAGTTGCCATCTTCATAATAGCCTGGTTCATTTGAAAGCACATTTCCTGGTGCAAGTGGTACCTCGGCATACTGAACGCGAGTACCGATACCTATCGGACCCTCGTGAACGTTCAGGTACGAACCGACACCATGTCCGGTGCCATGTCGATAGTCTAGACCATTTTTCTATTCGAAGTCAATCCCTCTGCTTCACCAACAAGTGCATATTACATGTAGTTGCATACCCAGAGATACTGCCGAGCCAAGCAGTCTAGAGCGAACCCGGTCGTACCCTTCGGGAAGACCGCTGTATCAAGACCGATAAGGCCTTTTAAGACGAGTGTATAGGCTTGCTTCACGTGCGCTCCCGGCGACCCAAAATGCAATGTTCTGGTGGTATCCGTTGTACCATCAAGGTACTGCGCCCCGGAATCGCAAAGGTACACGTTGTCTGGATCTATGACGGCACAACGCCCCTTTTCGGGTACATAATGAATGATAGCAGCACTGTATTGTGTCAATCAATAGCCCTTCCGTTCAGCGCCAAATCGTCATCATTGCAGCTCCAGGCCTGTCCTTTGGGGGGGGGGGGGATGGTTGGTCTTACTTCGGCCCACTGGATGAAATTGTAGGGAAAGATAAACCGACAAAGCGCTCGTGCTTCAGCCTAAACTCTTCCAGTTTCTCCGCAGCTTGCAGCTCGTCAATAGTGGCCTTCTTTTCAACCAGTTGATTCTCCAGCCATGCAAAAAACTCAATCAAAGCAGCCCCATCTCGTACGTGGCACGATCGCATGCCGATCATTTCTGTTGTGTTCTTGATGGCTTTGGCATCTCCTACTGGACTTCGCATTTCTTCTACTGAATCATCACCGCCAAGTGCTCGAAATAGCGCCCATGATGCTTTGTTCGATATAAGAAAGCTGCCAATTCCTGTTGCGGTTTTATCGGCTCGTCTCTTGCCCTGGACTTCCTCATATAGCTGCCTTGCATCACTGAAGAATTTTTCATAACATCTGATTTGCACTTTGCTAGATTGAAGATGTAACAGGCAAGCATTTGTTAATTTTGACTTGTTAACATAGAGAATAACTTCATTCGGTGTAATGGTTGCGTATGAGAAGAATACCGGATTGTAGGGAATATCGTTTCCGCGTAGATTGAAAAGCCAGGCGACTTCATCCAGCATGGATATAAAAAATCCAGGACAGTTCTTCTTGGAGAGCTCCTGGCGTAAGTCGTCGATTTTCTGAGTGACCGACTTTCCCGCAACATTATCTGACAAAACCCTCACAGGTTGACATGGTCGAGCTGGGCGATCGGTGGACCAAACAATGTCCACAAGGTTCTCCTCCAGCGCCATAAGGCCCGAGCCTCCAGCTTTGCGGACTTGGTCATCGAGTTTCTTGGCTCCTGACCCAGAGAGAAGTGACGGGTCCACGGCCACGGATTTGCCGCCGCTGGACTGAATCGCAGCCCATTCTTGCCAGGTTGGTTCGTCTTGTAGTCCCTGTTTCAATAATGTCCAGTCACAACCCAACTGCTTGGCTGCCTGATTGAAATAGCGACCGTCGGTGGCTAGTGCGGCACTGTCGAGTGTCACAACCGCGCACCCGGCTGATCCGGTGAACCCGCTGATGAATTCCCGTCGGCCATCGCAGGAAGCTATGTATTCGGAGCTGTGGCTGTCTTCTGATGGAATCACTACCAACTCGTCAGTAAAGATTGAGGTAAATAATCTTGCTTCTGCGGTCCGCTGCTCACCGTAGATGTCAACATTTCGCTCTTGCATTAAGCTTCTCAATTTTGCCAGTCTTGAAGTCATATTCACAATCCCGACAGTCTGTGGCCTTGGCTTCATTAGTGAACAAACGTGCAATTCTTGCCATGCGAAGCATTTTGCACGAAAATTGATAGCCCTTTCTGAATACTGCAAAAATGCCCCTCTGATTAGAATGGTTACGTACTAAGTTGTTTTACATGAGGATTTACAGGCTTTAGCTTAAATACAACAATATGGATAATGTAATGAATAATCATTAGATTGCTATAATTGTATAAGTTTAAGTTTAATTTGGGTCTTATAAATTATATAACTTTAAATATATATATATATATATATATATATATATATATATTATATTTGTTATAGTAATAATATAGGCTTAATGTATTAAAACTAAAGGTATATTAATTTATTGATTGTTTTTCTTACTTATTCAGTACTATATACTTCTTCCATTACTACACAGATTTAAGGTATAAAATAGTGAAAAAACATAAACTTAAAGCATTAGAGAAATTATTATTATTATTATTATTATTATTTAATACTCTAGATAGGCTAAGCCTAATAGCTAGTACCTCTACTACTAAAAGTATATAGGAAAAACCCTAGAGTAGGGAGGAAAACCTATATATAACTATAATAGTATTTACTATAGAGCTAGAGTAGCTCTATACTAGTTTTAACTATATATAAATATATACTACTAGCTAAACTTAACTAGTATTATAAAAGAGTATATATTATAAAGCTAGAATTAGTATAGGTTAGTAAAGGTATAGTAAAGTAGTAAATTACCTTTAGAAGTAATTTATATATTATTATAAGTTACTTTAGTAATTTTTATTAAGTATTATATTAATTTCTTACTATTCTCCTTAAGCTACTACCTCCTTACTAAAAACCTTTTATTAGCTTTTATACCTTTATAGCATTAGCTATACTAGCTAATAGCTAGCTATTAATAAATTAACTACTAGCTAACTATTAATTATATAAAAAAGAAAGAGATAATTATAAAAGCTACTCTTTTTTCTTTATTTTTAGCCTTTTTTCTTTTTTTTTCCTTCTTTATTAATTACTTTTATTATAAGTATACCCCTAACCTTTTATTATAGTAATACTACTATATTACTACTCTTTATTAACTATAAGGCTAATTAAAATACTATTTATAAATAAAATTATTACTTTAAAGGTAAATACTAACTCTAACCTAATATACTATTACTACTAATTTATAGTATAGCTAAGCTAGCTTAAGGACTAGCTTTATAAAGCTTACTTAATATAAGCTAAAAATATTAATAAATAGTATTATTATACTAAAGGTTAAAACTTCTTTAATATTTATACTATTACTATTTTTAATTTATATAAGTATTAGTAGTATATACTTTAAGTATATAAAAGCTAAAAAAACTTATTTAAAGGTAAGTATTTTATATATTATTTATATTAATAGTAAGTTAGTAGCTAATTAATACTATAGCTAAACTAAAATATTACCTTATATTAAAAAACTATTAAATAAGTAATAAATATATAAAACCTTTATATTTTTAAGGAGTATATTAATATAAGTTTATAATAGTATTATTATAATACTATTATAATATTAGTATAGTACTAACTTAAGAATAAGCTAAGAAGTATAATATTATTTAAAAGAAGGTATAATAACTTATAAAGAAAGTAAAGGTAGCTACTATAGTAATAATATAATTACTTAATAGTATTATAGTAGTTTTAGCTTTAATTTTAATTAAAAATAAAATATTATTATAAGCCTACTATATTATTAATATACTAAAGAAATATAATAATATTTTATAAAAAATTTATAAGCTTAGCTTAATTATAATATAAAGCTATACTAAAAAAAGAGAAGAAAAGAAGATAATAAAAAATAAAAGAAAAGGGAAGGGAGAGATTAATAAAAAGGCTAAGAAAAAGTAGGGCTAGGGCTAGTATAAATATATTATATTTATAATTTTTTATTACTATTTATTATTTATTATTTAATATAATTTATATATTAAATTATTTTATACTTATTATAATATCTTTATAGCTTTTTACTACTTTTATCTTTATATTATACTAAATACCCTACCTTACTAAGTCTTTAATATCCTTAGTTTATTATTATTATAAAATATATATAAGCCTAAACTAAGGGATATACCTAATTAAAATAAGCTATTTTATAAGTATAGTAGCTAGTTTATTTTTTTTTAAAGCCTTTTTAACCTTATATTAATTATATATTAGTAGTATATTTATATTTATAAAGTAAAGATAATTAAAGTTTTTATAAAAAAGTAAAATATAATAGTAGTTTTTATTATTAGTTTAGTAGTTATATATTAATAAATCTATTTTAAAAATATAGTAGTTATAAAAAAAGGTATTAAGCTTAATTTATTTTATATATATTTAAATAAATACTATAGATTTATATTTAGTAAGGCTAGAGTAAATATAAATTATTTTAATAATAAAAATAAAGTTAAAGTTAAGCTTTATTATTATATATTTAACCTAGGTTTAGTATATTTATATAGTAGTTTTTTCTCTATATTAGTAATCTTTTTACTTTAAGGTAAGTGCCTTAGCTAGAAATAGTTTAAGGGAATAATTATAAAGCTAATTTAAAAATAATATATAGTTTAGGTAATTATTAGAATTTAAAGAGTATTTATACCCCTAATATACTAGTTTTTAATAAAGTTAGGCTACTATTATAATATAAATATTTTAAATTTAATTAGCTATATTATTAGCCTTAATTTAATAATAAAAGTAAAGTAAGTAATAGTTAAAGTAAAGATTAATTAAAGCTATTATTAACTTAATTTTAATAAGGGCTTATAGCATAGCTTTAAAGGCTTTAATAATTATTCTTAAGTACTTAATTTACTTAAAAATAAATACCTTAGCTATTTCCCTTACCTTACTACTAATTACTATAAAGGTATAATATAATTTTATACTATAAGTAATAATACTTTAAATTACTTATATATATAATAAGTATATATTTTATAGTAAGTAATTCTATATTAATACTATTAGTAATATAAGTATAAGTTATTATTATATTAATTTTAACTTAACCTAGCTTTAATATACCTTTTATTATAGTTTTTAGTAAATCTAAACCCTTAAAAAGTAAGTAAATTAAATTAGCTATATTATATTAATACTAAATTAAACTAAAGTTATAACTATAGTATAGTATTTTATAAAGTATATAAGTTTACTCTTTTTTAAGTTAAATTTAAGGCTTAATTTTTAAAACTAATTTTAGTAAATTACTTATATAGCTTTAAAGTAGTTTTATATTTCTTTTATTATATAATTATATATTAAAATATTTATATTATTAAAAAAGCCTATAATTAATATAAACTATATAGCTTAAAGTTTAATATATAATAATATAATATAAAGTAAAAAGAAAATAAAGAAAATAAAGGATTTTTATAATATCTTTATAATAATAAATAAGGGGCTAATTATTTTATTATTAAAAAAAACAAAATAGTATACTTAGTAATAAAGAAGTAAGTTTATACTATAATTTAAATAAAAATATTAATAGTAATAAAAGTATAAGTAAGTTATTTATAGTAAATAGTATTAAAAGCTATTAATATATTTAGCTAGAGTAATAATATAATACTATTATAATACTATACTATATATATAGATTTTACTAATATATTTAATATAACTTTTATAAACTAATTTGCCTTTTTACTTATTTATAGGTTAGGTAGTGCTTTATTTAATTTAGCTATAAGAGTAAGCTAACTTACTACTACTACTTTTATAACCTTATTAATTATATTAAAAAGTAAAATTAAATACTAAGCCCCTAATTTTTATTATTTTATTAAAATTCTACCTAATTTATAAAAAATAATAACTTTTACTTACTAAAATAAAGCTAAGTAGTAATTAATATAATAGTATATATTTAATAAGTAAGTAAGGGTTTATATTAATAGCTTACTATAAACTTTAAAATAGCTTATTAAAAGTTTATTAAGTTTAAATACTTTTTAGCTAAATAAGCTTTTTATAATACTATAGATTTTATTAATATTAAATTAGTCTTTAGTTAAAAATATAGTAATATTAAGGTAGCTATTTAAATTACTTAATATATTATTAAGTTAAGCTTAAAAAAAAAGAAAAAAATACTTAGTTAAGGTAATAGCTTTTTTTTAATATATTTTAGTAGTTATAATATTTATATCTTTACTTTATAAAAAAGTAGGGATTTATTATTATTTTAATAATAAGCTACTATAAAGCTATACTTATTATTTAAGCTATTAAAGGTTTTTATATTAAGTAGTTATAGCCTTAACTACTATATACTAGGTATTATACTATTTATTATAAATAACTTAGTTTTATATTTATATTATATTAGTTATATATTATTAGTTCTCTTTAGTATAAAATACCCTTTATTATTAAAGTACTTTTTTAGTATTTTAAATTACTTTTTTAGTATATTAGTTTTATTATAAGTTTAGCTTAAAACTACCTTAAGGTTTCTTTAAAATTATTATATTTATAATAAATTAAAGTTTAGCTATTAATTATTTTATAAAGTAATTAATTTTCTTTAGTAATTAAAGTTAAGGCTTTATAATATTAAGTTAAAACTATACTATAGCCTTTATAATAATAAGGTTATTATTTATATATATTTATTTAAACTAAAGGGAATAATTATTATATAGCCTAAGGCTAAAGCTTATATAAATAAGCTATAGTATATAGTTAAACCTAATAAGGTTTAGGCCTTTTAAAAAGTTAATATTTATATTATAAATAGCTTAAATATAATAAATAATATTATTCTTTTTTTTTTATATTTTTTATATTACCTTACTTTATAGTATTATAAGTTTAAGCTACTATTACTTTATTAATATAAGAAGTATATTATATTTTACTAAGGTTTAACTATAATAGTTTTAAAGTAAGTAGTATTAGTTAAAGTTATTAATAAATATACTATAATTAAAAAATAAAGCTAATATAAATTTAAGTAAGGGTAAAGTTTAGTTAAATTTATAAATTAAAAAGTAAATAAAGTAAATATTATACTTTAATATTATAATAAAGTACTAATTCTTACTTATTTATATTATTTATACCTTAGGTTTATATTAATAGTATATATAATTTATAGTATAATTACTTTAAGTTATAAGCTAAAAATAGCTAAGGCTAAAATTAAGTAATTTATTATTTAAAGTCCTTAGATTTTATATTATTATTATATTAATATTAAGCTAAAACTTTAGTGCTAAGTATATTAAATAGGTTTTCTTTTATATATTCTAGTATATAACCTTAATTATATACCTTATATTATATAATAAGTTAGACTTAGCTTATTTAAAGCTATAGTAGCTATAAATTATTAGTTTAAAAAGGCTTTTATAGCTATTTATAAATATTATATTAATTTTAGCTTTAATTTAAAAAGGTAAATATATAGTTAACTAACTTATTTTTAAAGTAAAGCCTTTTATAAAAGTAAATTATTTATATTTTATTTTTATTTATAGCTAAGTACTTTAATTTATTTTTTTTATTTTAATTAAAAGAAAGGTTTAGTAAAGGCTAAAGGCTATACTAAGTATATAGTATATATATAGTTTTATTACTTATTAGTAGTATTATATATATAAAACTATATTAAGTATAGCTTTAAATAATTAATATAGTATTTATAAATAGCTTTTATTAATATTAAATAAGACTACTTACCTTTTATATAATAATTAGTAGTATAGTAGCTATACTATAAAGGTATAATATAGTATATAGTAATATATTTAAATTTAAAATACCTATAATATTAATAAAGGTAAATAGCTTTATTATAAAGTTTAGCTTTAAATATCTTAGCCTTATAAATAATATTAGTATAGTATAGCTTATTTATTACTTTAATACTATTAATAATAATAATAAAAGAGGACTATATAGTAATACTATATAGCTTTTATATTATAATTTATATAGAGCCTTAACTATTAGCTATAATTAAAGCTTAGAGAATATAGTCTTTCTTTTAGTTCTATATATAATATATAAGAAAGCCCTTAATAATAATACTAAATATATATTAGCTTAGTACTACTTTTAGTTTAAAAGTAGTACTAATTTATATAATATCTTTAATATAAGGCTTTATTATATTTTAGAATATAATAATAGTATTACTACTCTAAAGATAGTAAGCTATTATTATAATATTAATACTAGTAGCTTAATTAATAATAGTAATAATATTTTTAAATAAATAATTCTAAATAGCTTTAGCTATAGTAATACTTTTAATAATAATTTTATAATAAATTTAAAGGAATATTACTATAATTATAAGGTAAATTTATTAAACTAAGAATTAGGAGATCCCCTTAGTAGTAATACTAGCTTAGCTTAAAGCTAGTATATTTTTAGTATTTATAGCTTTCTTAATTATATATTTTATTATTTCTTTAAGGTTTTAAACTATAATAAGCTTATAAAGTAATAGTAAAGTTAATATTATTATTTTAGTAAGAGTCTAGGGTATTAAAAGGCTATATTAGGTATATATTAAGGCTATATTATTTATATAAAGAATAATATTTTATATATTCTTTAGTATTATAGCTAGTATAAGTTTAGTTATTTTATTATATTTAATTATAAAGTAATTTAGTATTTACTTATATATAAATAGTAATATAGAAGTAACTTAAAGTACTATTAATATAAAGCTGCTTTAACCTATAAATAAGTAATAATAGCTTTATATAAAGCTATAGTTTCTACTATTAATATTTATTAGTATTACCTTATTTACTATACCTATACTTTAATATTAATGCACTATTAAAGATAAAGGTAAATAAATATAGTAATTCTTTTTCTATACTTTTTAAGAGGTTTAGAGTTAATTCTACATTGCTACTATAGTGTAGGTAAATTTGCAAAAAGATTTTATAAATATTATATTAATTCTAGCCTTAATTTAAGAAAATAGGTATATAGTTTACTAACTTATTTTTAAGGTAAGGCCTTATATAAGAGTAGGTTACTTATATTCTATCTCTAGCTATAGCTAAGTACTTTAATTTAGCCTTTTTATTTTAATTAAAGGGGAGGTTTAGTAAAGGCTAGAGGCTATGCTAGGTATATAGTATATATATAATTTTATTACTTATTAGTAGTATTATATATATAAAACTATACTAGGTATAGCCCTAAATAGTTAATATAGTATTTATAAATAGCTTTTATTAATATTAAGCAAGACTACTTACCTTTTATATAATAATTAGTAGTATAGTAGCTATACTATAAAGGTATAATATAGTATATAGTAATATATTTAAATTTAAAATACCTATAATATTAATAAAGGTAAATAGCTTTATTATAGGGTTTAGCTTTAAATATCTTAGCCTTATAAATAATATTAGTATAGTATAGCTTATTTACTACTTTAATGTTATTAATAATAATAATAAAAGGGGACTATATAGTAATACTATATAACTTTTATATTATAATTTATATAGAGCCTTAACTATTAGCTATAACTAAGGCCTAAAGAATATAGTCTCTTTTTTAGTTTTATATATAATATATAAAGAAGCCTTTAATAATAATATTAAATATATATTAGCTTAATACTACTTTTAGTTTAAAAGTAATACTAATTTATATAGTATTTTTAGTATAAGGCTTTATTATATTTTAAAATATAATAATAGTATTATTACTTTAAAAGTAATAAGCTATTACTATAGTATTAGTATTAGTAGCTTAATTAATAGTAATAATAATATCTTTAAGTAAATAATTTTAAATAGCTTTAGCTATAATAATACTTTTAATAATAGTTTTATAATAAACTTAAGGGGGTATTACTATAATTATAAAGTAAACCTATTAAATTAAGAATTAAAAAATCCCCTTAGTAATAATACTAGCTTAGCTTAAAGCTAGTATATTTTTAGTATTTATAGCTTTCTTAACTATATATTCTATTATTTCTTTAAAGTTTTAAATTATAATAAGCTTATAAAGTAATAATAAAGTTAATATTATTATTTTAATAAGGGTTTAAGGTATTAAAAGGCTATATTAAGTATATATTAAGGCTATATTATTTATATAAAGAATAATATTCTATATACTCTTTAGTACTATAGCTAATATAAGTTTAGTTATTTTATTATATTTAACTATAAGGTAATTTAATATTTACTTATATATAGGTAGTAGTATAAAAGTAATCTAAAGTACTATTAATATTAAGCTACTTTAACCTATAAGTAAGTAATAGTAGCTTTATATAAAGCTATAGTTTTTACTATTAATATTTATTAGTATTACCTTATTTACTATACTTATACTTTAGTATTAATATATTATTAAAAATAGAGGTAAATTAATATAGTAATTCTTTTTCTATACTTTTTAAGAGGTTTAGAGTCAGTTCTGCGTTGCTACTATAGTGCGGGCAAATTCGCGAAAAGTTTTTCTTCTAGATATTTAATAATCCTTTAACACTAATATACTATTAGAAATAAGAATAAATAAATATAGTAATTCTTTTTTTACACTTTTTAAGAGGTTTAGAGTTAGTTCTACGTCGCTACTGCAGTGTAGGCAAATTCACGAAAAGCTTATTATAATTAGTATAAAATACTTTAATATGTAAATTAATTTAAATAAAAAATAAAACACTATAGCTAAAATAAAAAATAGTAGGTATAGTATACTTACACTAGCTCTAGCCCTACTCTTTATTAGCCCTCCCTTCCCCCTTACCCTTCTTTATTATCTTTTTCTCCTTATTACTATAGCCTTATATTATAGCTAGGCTAAGCCTATAAATCTTTTATAGAATATTATTATACTTCTTTAGTATATTAGTAATATAATAGGCCTAAAGTAATATCTTACCCCTAACTAAGATTAAGGCTAAGGCTATTATAATACTATTAAATAAATATACTATTACTATAATAGCTATCCGTACTTTCTTTATAAATTATTAAGCCTTTTTTTTAAATAGCTTTATACTTAATAGCTTATCTTTAAGTTAATATTATATTAATACTATAATAAAACGATAATTATACTATTATATACTTATATTAATAAGGCCCCTAAAGGTATAGAGATTATATATATTTATTATTCACTTAATAGTTTTTTAGTATAATATAATATTTTAGTTTAGCTATAGTACTAATTAGTTACTAACCTATTACTAATATAAATAAAAAATATAATACTTACCCTTAAATAAGGTTTTTTTATCTTTATATATTTAAAGTATATATTATTAATATTTATATAAATTAGAGATAATAGTAGTATAAATATAAAAAAAATCCTAACCTTTAATATAATAGTACTATTTTTTAATATTTTTAACTTATACTAAGTTAGCTTTATAAAGCTAATTCTTAAGCTAGCTGTTATAACCGCTTCCAGCCATAACTGCAGCCGCGGAACGCGTACAGCTAGCCTTATAGGACCTAAGGGGGCATAGGAGTTATAAGGTATATAGTGCCCTTACTATAACTTAGTAGTACGCTAAGAGGGCATATAAAAGAAGAAGCATATATATTTATATAATAAAGTAGAGATTTATAGCTTTAAGCATTACCTCTTACCTAGTAGTAATATTATAATATATTTTTTATATTTTAGTCTTTACTTTACTTAGTAATATTTTATATTTAGCCTTAATAACTAAATCTCTCTTTTTCTTAAGAATAGTAAACTATTAACTAAATTAAAATATTTATTAAAAGAATTACCTATTTAATTAGCTATAACTTTACTATAGTTTTATAAAAGGCTAATTATTTATTAAATATAATTAAAGAGAAGGGGCATTTTATAACTAAGGACTTTAACCCTATTTATATAAATAACTTTAATATTAATAAAGAAATAGCTTTTAATAAAAAAATTAAAAATATAGCTTAGTTATTATAAGCTATATAAGTAGCTTATAAGTATAAAAACTTTAAAGCACTTTAAAAGTCTTTTAAAGAAGTTAACCTTATTAAAAAAATTATAAGAGTAATAAGCTTAATATTATTAATACCCTTAATATTAATTATACTATAACCCCTAAGCTATAGGCTTACTTTATAGTTATAGTGCCCTTTATATATATAAAACTTATAAAAGCTTAACTTAAAGCTTTTATATATAAAGGTAATATTTATAAAAGCTTTTAAAATTTCTTATTAAACTTATATATAGTATTTACTATAAACCTCTATATATTTCTTAAAAATACTATTAAGGTAGTATATACTAATAGCTACCTTACTAATAATATAAAGCATTAATAAATATAATATATTACTATAAATAGCTTTATAAACTTTAAAGAGTATACTTAAATAAAATTTATAAAATAGCTTAAAACTAAAACTATTAATAAAAATATATACTACTTAAAAGCTATTAAAATATTAATAAACCTTTAATAAAATAATAAAATATTATTTTAAACTTTTTTTTAAAAATAAAGTAAAGTTAAGGCTAAGCTTTTTAAGGCTATTTTAAAATAACTTTAAATTTATATATTTTTTAATAGCCTTAACTTTATTATTAAAAAGTAAATACTAAACTAAAAGTTTCTTTAAAGCTAAAACTACCTTTAAGGCTAAGGTAAAAAAATAAAAGTTATTAATAAAGAATCTCTAAGTAATTAAAAATGCTTAAGCTTTATAGGGTATAAGTAATAAAGATTATACTCTTTAGTAGTAGGCTAGGAGTAATATAGCTATAAACCTTTTAATAATAAAGATTTTAATAATATTTAATACTATAAGTACTAAAAAAAGAGGTATATATCCCTTAAGTGCTTAAAACTAAACTATACTATATATAAAAGTAATAAATATACTATAAGCTAGCATTACCTATACTATAAAAACCTAATACTAAGAACCTTAAATATAAACTTAATTTTAGTTAATATTAATAGGCTTTAAAGCTATGCTTTCTTTATAATAAATACCCTTTATAAAATAAATACCTTAATTATTAATAAAGCATTTAATTATAAAGAGATAAATAATAAAATAAGAATAAAGGTATTAGTATAGTAGAATTACTACTAAATAGCTATTAAGGTATTATTTAATTTAAAAGCTAAAAAATTAATTATTTACCTTAAAATATTAAATAAAGAAAACTAGGTAAATATAGAAGTAAATACTATACTACTAGCTAATGCCTTAGGTAAGGTACTTAATTATAAAGATATATTAAATAAGCTAGTTAGTATTACTAATAGTATAGGTTATAGTAAAATATATTAACTTTACTACTATATTACTAATATATAAAAGAATATACTTTTAAAAGCTAATTAAGCTAAGAATTATAAACTATAAATCCTATTTTAAAGCAATAAAACTTAGAGATACCTTATAATATAAGAATGCTTTATATTTATAAGGCACTTAAAGTAAATTTATTATAAAAAAAGAAATATAATTATATTATTAGTATTAACCTTAGTATAGGTAAAGAAAGTACCTAAATATAGTAAAGGTAAAGCTAGCTTATAAATAAAGAGGGATAACTTAGTAAAATAATAGTAAAATAAGTATAAAGAAAATAATAAGTAAGTAAGTAGTAATTTAGTTAAGAAGAAGCTACTAAATATATACACTAACTTTATAAATATATTCTTAAAAGAGCTTATAGGCTAACTTTTAGCCTTAAGGGGTTATACTTATATAATTAAGCTAATTAATAGTAAGATATCTCCTTAGAGACTAATTTATAACCTTACTAAGAAAAAGCTATAGGTTTTCTATAAATATTTAGCTAATATATAATAAAAAAATAGATTTAATAATTAATAAGTCCTTTAAATGCTTTAATTCTATTTATATAAAAAAAAGGAGATTAGCTTAGGCTATATATTAATTATTATAGCCTTAATAAGGTTATAAAAAAAATAAGGCCCTATTACTATTAATCTTAGAAATCCTTAACTAATTAAAGAAAGTAAAGGTAATTATAAAGGTTAACTTAAAAGATATATATTATTAGCTATATATTTATAAAAGTAATAAGTAAAAGATAGCATTCTACTATTAATATAGGCATTTTAAATATCTTATAATACCCTTTAGCCTAGCAAATATACTAGCTACCTTTTAAAAGTATATTAATAATATACTAAAAGAGCTTATTAATACTATCTATATTATTTACCTAAATAATATTTTAATCTATAGTAGTAACCTAGTAATATATAAGGGGTATATTAAATAAATTCTATAGAAACTTTAAGAGGCTAAGCTTTATACTAACCTTAATAAATATAAATTCTTTATTATATATATTAGCTTTCTTAGCTTTATTATTATACTTAATAATATTAAAATAAAGCTTAAGTATATTAAGGTAGTAGTAAAGTAATAGCTACCTTATAATATATTAAATATTTAATGCTTCTTTAAATTTATAGAATTTTATAAATACTTTATTTAAAAATATAGTAAGATTACTATTCCTTTTACTAATTTACTAAAGGGTAATAATAAGGACACTCTATAGCTAAGTAATAATAAACTAGCTATATTTAATTAATTAAAGTAAAAGTTTTTAAAAACCTTTATTATTATTTATTTTAATTTAAAAGTACTACTAAAAATAAAAATAAATATATTAGCCTTTACTATTAAAGTAATTATAGCTTAATTATAGCTAAGTAGCTAGCACTCTATAGCTTATATATTATAAAAGCTATTTAGCTTAAAACTAAAATATATAATATTAAATAGTAAGCTTCTTACTATTTAAAAGGCCTTTTATATATAAAGGTATTACTTAGCTTATTTAAAGTACCTTATTTAAGTTATTATAAATTACTTAAATTATAAGTATTTTACTATAAAGCTAAAGCTATTTAGCTACTAAGTAAATGCTTTTAATAAGCTATGTTTATTTAACTTTATTATAAAGTATTAGCTAAGTAAGCTAAACCCTATAAATAGCTTATTTTAAAGACTAGACTACTTTTTAAAAAAGATAGTAATAAAAGTATATATATTATATTTATTACTATTTCTTATTAAGTTTATAGCTAGTAAGTAGTATAGCTATAATATATAGCTAGTTACTAGTACCTTAAATAATTAAGATAAAACTACTAAATTATTATATTAGCTAGCCTTACTACCTATTAGTAATAACCTAGAACTAAGCTATATATAAGTAATAACTAAGCTAGTTATTATATATTTTGCTTAAGTTTTCTTATTATAAATTAAAGGCTAAGCTAAGTAAAATAAATTATATAAAATAGTATAAGTTAAAGTAAGTATACTTTAACCTTATAATAAAATAAGTTTATAGCTAAAACTTAATAGTTTAGGTCTAAATACCTAAATATTATAAAAGAACTAGCCTATATATAGTATAAATACTATAAGTAAGGGGATAAATAGCTAAAATATTAAAGTTTTAAAAAATAAAACTAAATATTTCTTTAACTTTATAAAGTATTTAGTATAGCCCTACTTATTATATAGTAGACTTTTACTTAAAAAAAGAATTTACTAAAAGCTTATAATAAGGTTATTAGCTATTAGGAGAACCTTTTTTAAGTTAATTTTTAATAAAGCTAATTAAAAGAAATTAATTACTTTAATATTTAAGACTTTAAAGTCTATATAGTTAAGGGATGCTTTAGTATAGTAGTAATTAAAGCTACTAAGTAATAATAAAATACTAATATCTTTAAAGAGTATTACCTAAATAGTTAATAAAAATAAACTATTACTATATAAGGGCTAGGTATATATTTTAGTTAAAATAAAAAGTAAGATTTTATAGCTAACTTATAATAACTTTATAGTAAGCTACTATAAAGTAAGTAAAACTATTAAATAAGTTATAAGCTAATACTTTTAGCTAAGGCTAAAATAAAATATTAAAACCTATATTAGTAATTATATAAGTTATTAGCTTAATAAGCTAGGATTATACTAACTTTATAGTAAGCTAATAGCACTACTAATACTAAAAAGACTATTTTAAAAAATCTTAATAAACTTTATTATAAGTTTACCCCTAATTAAATAATTAAATAATAAAATATATAATATAATTCTTATAGTAGTAAATAGATTTTTTAAGTATACTTTATATATTACTATAACTATAAAAATAATTAGTAGTAACTTAGTAATTATTTTTATTAAAAATATTTTTTAAAACTATAGTATACTAAAAGGTATTATAAATAATAAAGGTATTATTTTTACTAGTAAATTCTAAAGGAGTTTTTATTATCTCTTAGTAATTAAGTAGCTACTTAGCACTATATTTTACCTTTAAATAAATAGTTAAATTAAAAGAATAAACTAAATTTTAGAATATTATTTATAAGCTTTTAAGTATATAAAGTAAACTAACTAGCTAAACTACTTAGCTTTTATATAATTTATATATAATACTAGCTATTATATAGCTTATAGCTATATACTAGTAAAGTTACTATAAGGTTATAAACTTAAAGAATTAAACTAAGTAATAAAGCTATTAAATATTATTAATTAAAATATAAAGGTTAGAGTAAAAGAATTATAAAATAAATATATAAAAGTAAAGTAGCTACTTAGTAATACCTAAGCTTAGTATATAAAATACTAAAATATTAAATATAAGCTAATAAAGTTTAATATTAAAAACTATATTCTTTTATTTATAAAAAACATTAACTTATAATAGCTAAGCTAAAAGCTTATAATAAAATATTTAAAACCTTACTAAATTACTAAAAGAGTTAATTATTATAGCCTTATTTATTAACTTAAATTACCTTTAACTATAAAACTATATAATATATTTAATATTATAAGCCTTAAACTATTTTATAGTGATTTATACTAAAAGAAAGTAGCATTAGTATAGCTACCTCTTAAGAAAAATACTAAGGTATATAAGGTAAAATAAATTATAATTTATAAATATAAGGGTAAGTAATAAAAATACCTAGTAAAATAAAAAGGCTATAATAAAATAAAAAACTTATAAGTACTATAAAGAGACTTTACTTTAAAAAATATAATTAAGGATTATAAGTAATTAATATATAGCTAAATAGTAATATAGTTATAAATAAAATAGATTAATAAAGAAATATATATCTTTCTTAGTAAAAGTAAATTTATTTAATTAAGTAAAGCTACTATAATAAAAAAAAATATATAAAAAAAAAGTATAAAATACACTATTTTTATATAGTAATATTACTACTATAAATCCTCTTCCTTATTCTCCTCCCTAACTAAATTCCCTACTAAATTAAATAGTGCCTTAGGAAATATATATAGCCTAATAAGGTATAGTAAAGTAATAGTAGGGGTTTTAGCCTATTTAAACCTAAAGTATATAAATAAGGCATAACTAGTAACCTAATAAAGAGTTAGTAGTAATAAAAAAAAAAAAAACTTATTAAGTAAAGGTTTTTATAAATAAACTATAGGTAGTTAAACTAGTTAATAAAAATAAATAACTAATTTATAAATATTAGCTATTAAATTACTATATCTTAGTAGCGCTATTACTCTATAGTAAGCTTATATAATAATTATACCCTTTTAGTATACCCTAACTTATTTATATTCTTTTACTTATTAAGTATAAGGTTTAATATAAAGATAGTAGTAAGTAAACTTTAAGTAGTAAGTTAATAATAAGCTTATAAAAGGTACTAAGAAACTATATTAAAATCTAAAAATACTTTAAATTATTAGTCTTTTTTTTTATAAAGTAAAAGACTTTATAATAAAAATATACTTAATATATATTTTACTAAGAAAATATAGTAAGTTAGTAATAATACTTAAGTAAAAATAAAAGTAAGGCAGAGAAAGATTATTTTTTTATATAAAAATAAGTTTTATTATTATACTTATAAGCAATATATTTTATACTAGCCTTTATAAATTAAAAAGAAAATATATTAATAAAATAATAGTAGCTATTTTATAGTAAGTTACTTACTATTAAAGGGACTATATACTATAAAAATAGGTATACTAGCTATAATATATTATAGCTATAAATTATATTTCTTCTTATTATAAATAAAAGCTTTAAATTATAATTTTTAAATATAAACCTAATACCTATAATATAGATATAGAAGTTTCTTCTTACTAGTAATAAGAGTATAGCTATTAATATTAAACTATAGCTACTAATAAAGTATAGAATACTTATACTATAACTATTATAATATTAGGGGTAGAATTAAGTTTTATAGTAATATAGTAGTAATATTTTATTAAAGAAGTTTAATTTTTAGAAGCTATAGTAAATTAGCTAAAGATTAGTAGTAAAAAAGCAAAGAAGCTACTAAGTACTTATAAAAAGATTATTAAAAAAAAAAAAAGAAAAAAAAAAGTAATAACCTTACTAAAAGCTTATAAAGAAGAAAGACTTATAATTAATAATAAAAATAATAAAGGAAAAAGATAGGAAAAGAAGGGAAAAAAGGGTATTTTTATAGTTATTAGGGAGCCTATAAAGATAAGGGCATTATATATAAAAGCAATTTTAATTAAGCAATTAATATACTTAAATTAGTAAATTATAGCATAGTAATAGCAGCCTAGCTATATATTAGTAGCTATTACTAGCTATATAGGTAAAGTAAGTCCTTAACTTAATAGTAATACCTTAAAAAAAAGGGGGGCTAGCTATATTAAACTATTCTCTTTTATAATATAATAAATTAAAGCTATTATAATAATTATATAAAAAGCTAGCTATATTACTATAGCTTACTTTAAACCTTAAATTAATAAAGTAAGAGAGAAATAAAATACTTAAATAAATTAAAGGCTTAGTAAATAAAATAAAAAAAGCAAGAGAATAAATTATAATACCTAGTAGGTATATTACTATATTACTATAACCCCTTAGTATAAGGAAAAAAGTAAGGTTATAAGAAAAAGTAAGGCTAGAAGATAATATTATAATATATTCTACTATAAGCTAGTAAATTAAAATACTTATAAAAGAGATACCTCTAGTAAGTAATATAGTAGTAATGTAGCTACTTAACTTATTAAAAGTAAGCTATATAAAGTTATAACTAAGTATAGTTAGTAAAATAAATAATAAAAGTAAGGGCATTTTTAAACCCTACCTTATAAGGGAATAGGTTTAATACTAAAGGTAGTAAAGCTATTATAAAAGCCTTAAGTAAATAGTAAAGTAGTAGTAAGGTTTTAATAAAACTATAAATTAAAGGTAGACTTTACCTTATAAGAAATAAATTTAATACTAAAGGTAGTAAAGCTATTATAAAAGCCTTAAGTAAATAATAAAGTAGTAATAAAGTTTTAATAAAACTATAAATTAAAGGTAAACTTTACTCTATAAGAAATAAGTTTAATACTAAGGGTAGTAAAGCTATTATAAAAGCTTTAAATAAATAGTAAGGTAGTAGTAAGGTTTTAGTAAAACTATAAATTAAAGGTAGACTTTACCCTATAAGGAATAAGTTTAATATTAAGGGTAGTAAAGCTATTATAAAAATAAGGGTAATAAAGCTATTATAAAGGCTATAGGTAAGCTATAAGTAAGCTATAACCTATTTATAAGACTATAATTAAGGGTAATTATAAAAAAAGAGAGGGTACTCTATTATAACTACTTTTAGCTATAATTATAGCTATAAAATATATATAGCTAGCCTTATAAAACCTAAGGGGGTATAGAAGTTATAAGGTATATAGTACCCTTACTATAACTTAGTAGTATACTAAAAGGGCATATAAAAGAAAAAGCGTGTATATTTATATAATAGGGTAGAGATTTATACCTTTAAGCACTACCCTCTACCTAGTAGCAACGTTGTAGTGTATCTTCTATGTCTCAGTCTTCACTCCACTTAGCAGTATCCCATATCTAGCCTTAACACTAGCTTACTTATACTATAGGTTAGCAATAATAGTATATTAGGTTAGAACTAATACTTATCCCTAAGGCAATAATTTTATTTATAAATAGTATCTTTATTAGTACTATAATTAGTTAAAGGTAGTAATATAGTAGCACTGCTATAATAGTAAAAATAAGGATTCACTTATAATAAAAGTAATTAATAAAAAAAGAAGAAAGAAAAGAAAAGGTTAAAAAAAAGTAAATATTATAATTATTTTTTTTCCCTTATATAATTAATAATTAGCTAGTAGTTAGTTTATTAATAAATAATTATTAGCTAATATAGCTAATACTACTAAGGTATAAAAGCTAATAAAAGGTTTTTAATAAAATAGTTATAATTTAAAGAGAAAGGTAAAAGTTTAATATAGTGCTTAAAGTAAGTCTCTTAAGTAACTTACTATAATATATTAACTACCCTTATAGGTATTTTACTGCTTTACTATACCTTTACTAACCTTTTTTAATATTAGTTTTATACTATATACTTTTTTATAAAATTAATTAAGTTTAGCTAGTAATATACCTTTATATATAGTTAAAACTAGTATAAAACTATAGTAGCCCCACTATAAATAATAAAAACTACTATATATAGGTTTTCCTCCCTACCCTAAGGTTTTTTCTATATAGTTTTAGTAGCTAAGGTACTAGCTATTAGGTATAGCCTAACTAGAGTAAATACATAATAATAATAAGTCTAATTTCCTTTTATAAAAAGCTAGTATATATACTAATTTTTTTTTAATTATAGCTTTTATTATAATTATTACTAAGGGGTTCTTCAAGTATAATAATAGTATAGTATTAAAAAAGCTATAAAGGGGGAGCTATATAATAAATTTAAGCTAGTAACTTAGATTTTTATTTAAGGTAAAATAAAGGTATTTAGTAAACTCCTTATATACTATTAGGGTTGGCCCTATATATATTCCTATATCAGTATATAAATAGAAGAGAGACACTATGCCTCCCTCTCTCTCTCCCTTATAGTTAATAATAACTTCATTAACAGTCAATTATAGTAACCATCTAGGCTAGTCCATAACATAAAGTTCCTTATATAATATAGTTTCTTCACTTCCCTTATCTTTATTCTTATAGTACTTTTCAATATATCATTTAAGCAATTAAAGCTCTTTTTTAGCTAATTATACTTTAAATAAAAAGTATATTACTTTGTATTTTTTTATAAGTATCTGCTATGCACGGGCTACTACTATATACTCTATTTTACCAATATTGTTCTGTAGATATAAATTACTAGTTAAAGAATAATAACTCTTTAACAAGCTAAGTACTCTGCGCAGCCACGCGTCATTAGTGATAATCTCCACCTTTAGGTGGGGCGTTGCACGGGTACGTGGGGCGTGGCAGGGCTACCACAACCCATGGAGTCTTGAAGGTTGCTGCAACTGTGGTCTTTCTGCTTTCAACTCCAGCACATCATTCTTGTCCGGGAGAAATCACAATTTGATTCAAGCAAGAGAATGGACTACGACACCCTCAAAGAACAATGGAGCGAAGTGGAGGAAAGGGACGGTGTGCGCCTCAGTTGGAACGTGTTCCCTAGTTCACGGATGGTATGATTACAGATCCTGTTTGTCCTGCTCACGAGGCTAAATCGGGGCCAGGAAGCCTCGCGGCTGGTTGTGCCCATTGGAGCTCTATACACTCCATTGAAAGAGAAGCCCGACACCCCTCTGCTGCAATTCGAACCCGTCACTTGCAAGCAGCCATGTCGCTCCGTCCTCAATCCATTTTGGTAAGTCTAAAAACTGACTGCGATATTTCGTACTTCTCCCGTTCTGCAGAATTTCGATTTCACGCGAGGCAACGACTCTGTCAATGTCGTCTTTTATCATTAAAACGAAAGATCGTTAAAACCTGACAAATCTCACAGTCAAGTCGATGTCCGGGCAAGGGTATGGATATGCTCCTTCTGCCTCTCCAGAAATCAACTTCCGCCTCATTACAAAGATATCACGGCCAACGCCATCCCCCCCGAACTTCACCCGGCCAATACGACAATCGAGTACCGTCTATCACGACCTGCTCCTGCTCCGCCAATTTTCCTTTATGTCGTTGATTTGTGTCAAGAAGACGATGGGCTCTCCTCGTTGAAAGAGTCTCTCGTAATGAGCTTGAGCTTGTTACCCGAAAATGCCCTCGTCGGACTTGTGACATTCGGAACTATGGTAGGTACTTACACTCAAACTCCTAAGGACGTTGTAAATAACACTATTACATAGGCGCAAGTTCACGAAATAGGATACGAAAGCTGTGCAAAATCTTATGTGTTTCGAGGCAGTAAAGACTATACGGCGAAGCAGGTGCAGGAGATGCTGGGGCTGTCGTCCACTGGAATACGACCAAATGTTCAGACTCAATCAGGCCGCACAGTTGCCACAAGTCCAGCATCTAGGTTTCTGCTGCCTGTCCAGCAAGCCGAATTTTCTCTCACAAAAGCCCTCGAGTCTCTTCAAAAAGATCCTTGGCCGACAGCGAACGACCGACGAAACTTGAGGTGCACTGGAGTCGCGTTGAGCGTCGCAATCGGGTTAATGGAGTTTGCATTTCAGAACGCCGGTGGCCGAATAATGCTTTTTGCTGGTGGACCTGCAACTGAGGGTCCTGGCATGGTAGTCGGACCTGAGCTTCGCGAGCCTATACGATCTCATCATGACATTGATCGTGACAACGTGAAATACTATAAGAAAGCGTTAAAGGTTTGTTTCTTTCTTTCTTCTGACAACATTATCATAAGTATTGACATGCTGGCCAGTTCTACGACAATTTAGCCAGAAAAGTGGCACACAACGGTCATATTATTGATATTTTTGCTGGTTGTTTGGATCAAGTCGGCTTGCTCGAGATGAAAGGTCTCTGCAACTCCACTGGCGGACACATGATTCTAACGGACAGCTTCACGTCTTCCATGTTTAAACAGTCCTTCATCCGTGTATTCGAGAAGGATGGCGATGAAAACCTTCTCATGGGCTTCAACGCGGTCTTGGAGGTCTTAACAACCAAAGAGCTAAAGGTCACGGGCTTGATTGGTCATGCTGTCTCTCTTAACAAGAAGTCGGTGTCTGTGGGAGAAACTGAATGTGGTATTGGAAATACATGCTCGTGGAAGATGTGTGGCATTGATCCTCAAGCAAGCTACGGTGTCTACTTTGAAGTTGCAAGCCAGGGCCCTGCGACTCACCAGCAGACTCCCCAAAAGGGCATGATACAATTTTTAACCTACTACCAACACTCATCTGGACAATTTCACCTTCGTGTAACTACTGTTGCCCGGAACCTAAGTGGCCCTGCTGGCGACCCTGCTATTGCTCAGTCTTTCGATCAAGAAGCTGCTGCAGTTCTTATGTCCCGCATAGCCGTTTTTAAGTCTGAGGTTGATGACGGGCCCGATGTACTTCGATGGGTAGACAGGATGCTGATTCGCCTTTGCTCACGATTTGCGGATTATAGAAAGGACGATCCTTCTTCCTTCAGGCTGGAGAAGAACTTCACACTATACCCCCAGTTTATGTTTCATCTCAGAAGAAGCCAATTTTTGCAAGTCTTTAATAATTCACCTGACGAAACAGCTTTTGACCGCCATGTCTTAAATCACGAGGATGTGGGCAACTCTCTGGTTATGATTCAGCCAACTTTGGATTCATATACCTTTGATCAAGACGGCGGACAGCCGGTCCTGCTCGATTCGGCTTCAATTCAGCCAACACATATCTTACTCCTGGACACATTTTTCCACATCCTAATTTTCCATGGAGAAACAGTCGCTGAGTGGCGAAAGGCTGGCTACCAGGATCAGGAGGGCTATGAAAATTTTGCTGCACTTCTAGAGCAACCAAAAGAAGATGCTCGTGTAAGTTGGCTCCGATCACAGAATAATACTGTACAGCTCTAATCAACACCTTTAGGATCTAATTACAGACCGATTTCCATTGCCTCGCTTCATTGTTTGTGATGCTGGTGGCTCGCAGGCACGGTTTCTACTGTCCAAATTAAATCCGTCGACTACCCACACTACCGGACCATACGGAGGTGCAGGAGCGGCTTCTGCTCAGACAATTTTCACAGACGATGTATCCCTGCAGACGTTTATGGATCACTTAATGAAGTAAGCTATCTACCCAGCGTAATCTACTCATAGAGAAAAAGAAAGCTAATAACTCGCCTTCCTTTTACAACAAACGTAGGCTTGCAGTCAGCGGAACGAATTAAGCAGGGTCGATCATCATCGAATAGGGTCACGCCAGCCGATGTGGCGCAAGCGTTTCTCTATCTGTCATTAGATGGTCTATCTGAGTCTTGCAGGTTGCAGTAACCAATCGCAGTACAGATTTGGTGATAGTTAAATGTAGTAGCGAAGCAAGATGTTGAACGCAACCTTGAAAAACACGTTTGCCTCTGATTGTGTTAAAGTTTACGCGGCTCCAGACAACATTAAGGGTTGCCATTATACTCTAACAGATATTTTACAGCTAATGCATAAGATGACGTTCACGTTGATCCAGCAACATGGCTGGTACGAATGTGAGCAGGATCTGGCGCCCAGAGCATTGCATTACATTGCATGTAATGTAATGTTTAGGTTTTAGATGTAATTGTAATGTAGTCACACCTACTCTATAATAACGAAATATAATATAGAGTGTTTTTTTTAATATAATAAAATGTATAATATGATGTGATATCAATTATACTACATAATAAATATTATATTTTTAACATAAATGATAATGTAGTAACCCTTTTTTGTTATTAAATAGAGAAACCTAACGCTTACACCGTAAGGCTAAAAGATCTCTGTAACCCTGGTTGCAATTATAGTTATTATAAAGACCTTATAAGGCATTTTCTAGTACATATAAGTAACAGGGCTATTATAAGCTAGCAGTCCTATATTAGCCTAATCAAAACTGAAACTAGTAAGAATGTGTTAAGCTAGTTGCTTAGGAATTAGGGGCGATTAGGTAGGATAAGTATAATAGGAATCTATATGTATTTAAAGATAGAACTAGTTATATATCTAAACTAAGACTTAATCTTTTTTCTTTTATTCTTATAAGAATTCCTCCTTAAATCTCTTAGGAATTAGTATTAGCTTTTATAATATATTCCTAATATAAATATATTTAGAGTATTTTAATATAAATTATATACTACTAATTCCTTTAGGAGTTATACCTAATTTAGGCTCTAGTATTTATAATAAAATAGGTATATATACTATAGATATAATAATTATTCCCCCTTTAATATAACATTAACCTAATATTACTATAATTAAACTATAATTTTTTATTTTTTTTATTATTATTTTGAAACTAGTAATATTTACTAATCTATTATAGAATTATAGGTTTAATAGAAATTATTTAGTTAAATAAGGGATTTTAAGTTTTTAGTATTTTTTTCTTTGTTTTTAAACTTAAATTCTCTTATTAAATCCCTTATAATTTCTAATATATTTTTGATGTATTTTCTTTATTTATATATAAACTATTAATAATATTTAAATTATTTAAAAAATACTTATAATACTATTATTTAATATTAAGCCCTTAAAGAATAAAACTTAAAAAGTTTTAAACCTAAAAATATTATATAATTTAGTAAGTTATTATAGAATTATAATAGAAATTAAAAAAATTAATTAATTAAATAAAACTAAATTATTAAAAATTTAATTCCTTTAAAGGCTTAGTAAATTAAGTATACCTAATATATTCCTAGTTTAAAGTATATTCTTATCTTAATTACCTTTATTTAGTTTATTATTTAATTATATTTAATTTATATTTAATACTAGCTTTATTAGCTGACCTATATTAAAATATTAAGCTTAATTATAATATAATTTGATAATTTAATATTAGTATTAATTTAGGCTTACACTAAAGGCTTTCTTCTTTATTTAGCTATTTTACTTAAAAAATAAAATGTTTATTATGAAGTTAAATAATGAACTAAGCTTCTCCCTTTTTTATATTCAATATTATATTACAAAGTATATAGAAGTAAAACCAAAACAATTTATAAAAAAAGCTATTAAAAACATTTATTCTAGTTAATTAATATTTAAATTCTTAGGAATTTTAGTTATTTTTGTAACTTTTTTTTAAAAAAAAGTTATATTTAGCTATAACTTTTACTTTTACTTATATTACGTTAAGTAAATTTATATAAAATTAGGTAAAACTATTGCTTAAAGATATTACTATTAGTATTTAAATTCAAGAATATATTTAATACTTGAAAATAATACTAACTACTTTAAAACTTATAGTAAAAAAGGGATAGTTTATTTTTTATTTAACTACTTATAAAAATATTTTTTAATAGTATAAAATACTATTATTATACTTTAGCTATAACGTTTTATTATAATATAAGTATTAATACTAAATTTATTAATCATTTCCTAATAATTTAACTAAGCACTAAGATTACTACTAGTATATTATAATAACTTTATTAAAGCTTATGTATTTATAAGCAATATAATACATTTACTAATAAGGTATTTATATTATTTAGATCAAAAATATAAGAATATTTTTATAACCTTTCCTCTATATTTATATAGTTTATTCTAAACTATTACTATAAAAATAGCTTTTACTTTAACTAAAAACAATGAAAGGTAAGTTATAGATTTTTTTAAAAAACTAAATAAAATATAGCTCCAATTTAGTATAAAATCCTAAAACAATCTTAATAAATATAATAATAAAGTGTCTATGTTATGCCCACGGTGCATGTAATCATTCTAGCCTAAATATGGGATTTCTCTTTGCATGGATTTAGTTATAATTCCTATAGGGATTAGTAGTATATGATTTATATTAAAATACTCTAAATATATCTATATTAGAAATGTATTATAGAAAGCTAATACTAATTCCTAGAGGATTTAAAAGAGAATCCTAGCTAGTTAAAAAAGTAAAAGAATAAGTCTTAGTTTAAATATATAATTAATCTTACTATTAGAAAATATATTAATTCTTACTATATTTATTCTACTTAATTACCCCTAATTTCTAAGTAACTAGCTTAATATTTTAAGACTTTTTTAAGTAATTACCTAAAAAGTTAATATAATAGAAATATTATAAATATAGACTTATAATTAAAGGGAATTCTTATTTTAAAACTAAGAACTAACTAAAGAATATATAGAAATTAAAATAATATTAAAGGAATAAGCTATTTAGTAATAAATTTAATAGCTTAAAGAGATTTAGTAATTATAAGTATAAGAGTAGGAATTAAAGAATACTTTATTAAATTAGTTAGAAATTAAGCATTCTCTTTATTATATTTATTATTTATTTAATAACTTATATACTAATAGTAATAAAAAAGTGAAAGTTAGTAATACTATTAAATTAAAACTAAATACTATTTTATAAAAAAGAGAGAATTAAATAAATAATTTATATTAAGTAATTAATAGTATACTTAAATATTATTAAAAGAATTACTATAAAATTATCCTTACCTATAATTATATAGAACTTAATTACTATTCTTATTAGACTTAATTTATAAAAGAAGACCTAAATTAAAAAGAGATTTAAAAAAATAATTAAATAAATTTCTAAAATAAACCCTATCTTTAATTAAAGATTCTAAGAATTATAAGGTTAAATTAGCTTAATAGCTAGAATTTATAAAATAAAAAAAGAGAATATCTTTAAGGGATTTCTATATTTATTTAAACTCTTTTAAAAAGCATTTTCCTTAACAAAATAAATAATAAAGGGCTTTATAATTTTTTATAAAATTAAGAGAACTACTTTATTACTATATATTAATACTAGCCTTAGAAATCCCTAAGATTTAAGAAGAAATTATAAAGTTAGCTACTTAATATTAAAAAGCCCTTAAGTTAAAAAATTAAAGAAAGAGAATTATTAAATTTATTCCTTTAAAAAACTTTAATACTAAATAACCTTAAATAGATTACCTTAAAAAGAAATAGAATTTAAAGAAAGCTATAGTATTATAAAATAATTCCTTTAAAAATTAATTAAAATCTTACTTTAATAATACCTTAAAGGTAACTTACTATAGGTATAGTAAATTAGAATATATTAAACTATAATACCCTAAAAAAACACTTATCATTTAAGTTAGGAATACTAAAGTAAAAAAAGGAAAATCTAAGAAAAAAATAAATAAAATAAAAGTTAAAAGGTTAAGTATAATATTTAATGCTTAACTAAAGAATTTCTAAGGGTATTATTATACTTAAAGATTAATACTACTTTATAAACTAGGAAATTAAAAGTAATTTATATAATTTAAATATGTATATAAAGGCTAATATAATTAGTTTTTTATTAGTATAAAAATAAGAATTAAAAAGAAAAAAGAGAATATTTATTTTAATTAAAACTATTAATAATTAAAGTATTTTTAGTATAAATATATAGGCTTCATTATTAGGCTTAGTTAGTTTATATAGTATAAAGTAAACTATTACTTAGTATTATATTAGAATTAACTTAAAAAAGAATATAATTTTATTAGAAATACCTATATTAAAAGATTTTAATATTTTTATATAACCTACTATATAAATATAGTAGTTTAATTTAAAACCTAATAATTTTATATTACTAAATGCTAAAAATTTTATAAAGAAGTAACTTAATTACTATATATATATATATTATTTATAAATTAAGAACTATTATTACTTAAATTTAAAGATATTTAAACTAAATATATATTTACTATTCTAAGAGAGCTCTAGGGATATAAATAAGTCTTTAAAATATAATTAGCTAAGAATTTACTTCTTTATTAAAATACTAATTATATAATTAATTTTAAACTAGAAACTCAATCTTTATATAAATTAATTTATCTATTATTTTTAGTAGAACTTTAAGTATTATAAACTTATTTAAATAAAAACCTAGAACTTAGTTATATTTAAGCTTTAAAGAGTTCTATAAAAGCATTAATTTTATTTATACCTAAGAAAGATAGTTTTTTATAATTATATATTAATTATTAGAAATTAAATAATATTACTATTAAGAGTTATTATTTATTACTGCTTATTTCTAAGATTTTAAACTATATCTTAGAAGTAAAATAGTTTTTAAAACTAAATATTAAAGAAGCTTATTATTATATTTAAATTACTTAAGGAGATAAATAAAAAACTGCTTTCTATACTTATTATAGTTATTATAAATACTTAGTAATACTATTTAGGTTAATAAATATATCTATAACTTTTTAATACTATATTAATTAAGCCCTTTATAGTCTTAATAATATAATATATATTATTTATTTTAATAATATTTTAGTTTTCTTAAAAACCTAAGAAGAATATATTATATATTTAAAATAAATTTTAGATTAACTTAAGGAAGCTAATTTATTTATATATTTCAATAAATATAAGTTTTATTAGTAATTAGTTAAATTCTTAGAATTTATTTTAAAAGGGGAAGGGATTTAAATAAATTTAAAATAAATTAAAACTACTACTAATTAGCTTAAATTTAAAACCTATTATAATATTTAAGAGAAACTTTTTGCGAATTTGCCTATACTGCAGTAGCGACGCAGAACTAACTCTAAACCTCTTAAAAAGTATAAAAAAAGAATTACTATATTTATTTATCTCTATCTTTTATAGTATATTAATACTAAAGTATAGGTATAGTAAATAAAGTAATATTAATAAATATTAATAGTAAAAACTATAGCTTTATATAAAGCTATTATTACTTATTTATAGGTTAAAGTAGCTTTATATTAATAGTACTTTTAATTACTTTTATACTATTACTTATATATAAATAAATATTAAATTACCTTATAGTTAAATATAATAAAATAACTAAACTTATATTAGCTATAGTATTAAAAAGTATATAAAATATTATTCTTTATATAAATAATATAGCCTTAATATATATCTAATATAGCCTTTTAATGCTTTAAACCCTTATTAAAATAATAATATTAACTTTACTATTACTTTATTAGCTTATTATAGTTTAAAACCTTAAAAAAGTAATAAAGTATATAATTAAAAAAGCTATAAATACTAAAAATATATTAACTTTAAGCTAAGCTAGTATTACTATTAAGGGGATTTTCTAATCCTAAATTTAATAAATTTACTCTATAATTATATTAATATTTCTCTAAGTTTATTATAAAACTATAATTAAAAATATTATTATAATTAAAGCTATTTAAAATTATTTACTTAAAAATATTATTATTACTATTAATTAAGCTATTAATACTAATACTATAATAATAGCTTATTACCTTTAAAGTAATAATATTATTATTATATTTTAAAATATAGTAAAGCCTTATACTAAAGATATTATATAAATTAATATTACTTTTAAGCTAAAAGTAGTATTAAGCTAATATATATTTAATATTATTATTAAAGGCTTCTTTATATACTATATATATAACTAAAAAAAAAACTATATTTTTTAAGCCTTAATTATAGCTAAGAGTTAAAGCTTTATATAAATTATAATATAAAAGCTATATAATATTATTATTATTATTATTTAATACTCTAGTTAGGCTAAGCCCAATAGCTAGTACCTCTGCTACTAAAACTATATAGAAAAAACCCTAGAGTAGGGAGGAAAACCTATATACAACCATAATAGTATCCGCTACAGAGCTAGAGTAGCCCTACGCTAGTTTTAACTATATATAAATATACACTGCTAGCTAAACTTAACTAGTATTATAAAAGAGTGTATATTATAAAATTAGAATTAGTATAGGTTAGTAGAGGTATAGCAAAGTAGCAGATTACCTTTAGGAGTAGTTTATATATTATTTTAAGTTACTTTAGTAACTCTTATTAGGCACTATATTAGTCCCTTACTATTTCCCTTAGGCTACTGCCTCTTTATTAAAAACCTTTTACTAGCTTCTATATTTTTATAATATTAGCTATACTAGCTAGTAGTTAGCTATTAGTAAACTAACTACTAGCTAACTATTAGTTATATAAGGAAGAAAGAAATAATTATAAAAGCTACCCTTTTCTCTTTATTTTTAGCCTTTTCTTTTCTTTCTTCCTTCTTTATTAATTACTTTTATTATAAGTATACCTCTAACCTTTTATTATAGCAGTGCTGCTATATTACTACTTTCTACTAACTATAAGGCTAATTAAAATACTATTTATAAATAAAATTATTACTTTAGGGATAAGTGCTAACTCTAACCTAATATACTACCGCTACTAACCTATAGTATAGCTAGGCTAGCTTAAGGACTAGCCCTATAAGGCTTACTTAACTTAAGCTAAAAATATTAATAAATAATATTATTACACTAAAGGTTAGGACTCCCCTAATACCTATACTATTACTATCTTTAATTTATATAAATATTAATAATATATACTTTAAGTATATAAAAGCTAAAAAAACTTATTTAAAAGTAAGTATTCTATATATTATTTATATTAGTAGTAAGTTAGTAGCTAATTAATACTATAGTTAAACTAAAATATTACCTTATACTAAAAGACTATTAAATAAGTAATAAATATATAAAACCTCTATACCTTTAGAGAGCCTATTAATATAAGTTTATAGTAATATTATTATAGTGCTATTATAGTATTAGTATAGTGCTAACCTAAGGATAGGCTAAAGAGTATAATACTATTTAAAAGGAGGTATAATAACTTATAAAGAAGGTAGGGGTAGCTACTATAATAGTAATATAGTTACTTAGTAGTGCTATAGTAGTTTTAGCCTTAACTTTAATTAGGGGTAAGATACTATTATAGGCTTACTATATTACTAATATACTAAAGAAGTATAATAACCTTTTATAGAAAATCTATAGGCTTAGCCTAATTATAGTATAAGGCTACACTAGGGAGGGGGAAGAGAAGAAAGTAGTAGAGAATAAAAAAGAAAGAGAGAGGGAGGTTAGTAGGGAGGCTAAGGGGGAGTAGGGCTAGGGCTAGCGTAGGCACACTATACCTATAATTTTTTACTACTATTTATTATTTATTATTTAATATAATTTATATATTAAACTATTTTATACTAACTATAATATCTTTATAGCTTTCTACTACTCCTGCCTCTATACTATATTAAGTACCCTACTATACTAAATCTTTAATATCCTTAGTCTATTATTATTATAAAGTATATATAAGCCTAAACTAGGGGATATGCTTAGTTAAAATAAGCTATTTTATAAGTATAGTAGCTAGTTTATTCTTTTTAAGGGCCTTCCTAACCTTATATTAATTATATATTAATAGTATACCTATATCTATAGGGCGGAGGTAGTTAAAGTTTTTATAAGAGAGTAAGATATAATAATAGTCTTTATTATTAGTTTAGTAGCTATATATTAGTAAATCTACCTTAGAAATGTAGTAGTTATAGAGAAAGGCATTAAGCTTAATTTATTTTATATATATTTAAATAAGTGCTATAGATTTATACTTAGTAAGGCTAGAGTAAATATAGACTATCTTAATAGTAAAGGTAAAGTTAAGATTAAGCTTTACTACTATATATTTAACCTAGGTTTAGTATACTTATATAGTAGTTCTTTCCCTATACTAGTAGTCTTTTTACTTTAAGGCAAGCGCCTTAGCTAAAGATAGTTTAAGGGAATAATTATAAGGCTAATTTAAAAATAATATATAGTTTAGGCAGTTATTAGGATTTAGGGGGCGTCTATACCTTTAGTGTACTAGTCTTTAATAAAGTTAGGCTACTACTATAATATAGGTATTTTAAATTTAATTAGCTATACTATTAGCTTTAATTTAATAATAAAAGTAAAGTAAGTAGTAGTTAAGGTAAAGGTTAATTAAAGCTACTACTAACTTAGTTTTAATAAGGGCCTATAGTATAGCTTTAAAGGCCTTAGTAATTATCCTTAGGCACTTAGTTTACTTAAAAATAAATGCCTTAGCTATCCCCCTTACCTTACTACTAATTACTATAGAGGTATAGTGTAATCCTATACTATAAGCAATAATACTCTAAATTACTTATATATATAATAAGCATATATCTTATAGTAAGTAACCCTATATTAATACTACTAGCAATATAAGTGTAAGCTACTGCTATACTAATTTTAACTTAACCTAGCTTTAGTATACCTTTTATTATAGTTTTTAGTAGATTTAAACCCCTAGAAAGTAAGCAAATTAGACTAGCTATATTATATTAGTACTAAGTTAGACTAAAGTTATAACTATAGCGCAGCATCTTATAAAGTATATAAGTTTACTCTTTCTTAGGTTAAATTTAAGGCCTAATTCTTAAAACTAATCTTAGTAAATTACTTATATAGCCTTAAGGCAGTCCTATATCTCTTTTACTATATAACTATATACTAAAATATTTATATTATTAGAAAAGCTTATTATTAATATAAACTATATAGCTTAGAGTTTAATATATAATAGTATAATATAAAGTAAAAAGAGAATAAAGGAAATAGGGAACCCCTATAGTACCTTTATAATAATAGATAGAGAGCTAGTTATTTTACTATTAAAGAAAAGGTAGGTAGTATACTTAGTAGTAAAGAAGCGGATTTATACTATAATTTAGGCAGGGATACTAGCAGTAATAAGGGTATAGGTAAGTTATTTATAGTAAATAGTATTAAAGGCTACTAATATATTTAGCTAGAGTAGTAATATAATACTGCTATAGTGCTACGCTATATATATAGATTTTACTAATATACTTAGTATAACTTCTATAAACTAATCCACTCTATTGCCTATTTATAGGTTAGGTAGCACTCTACCTAACTTAGCTATAAGGGTAAGCTAACTTACTACTATTACTTCTATAATCTTACTAACTATACTAAAAAGTAAGATTAAACGCTAAGCCCCTACCCTCTACTACTCTATTAGAGTCTTACCTAGTTTATAGAGAATAATAACTTTTACTTATTAAAATAGGGTTAGGTAGTAATTAATATAGTAATATATATTTAGTAGGTAGGTAAGGGTTTATACTAATAGCTTACTATAGACTTTAAGGTAGCTTACTAAAAGTTTATTAAGTTTTAATGCTTTTTAGCTAAATAGGCTTTTTATAATACTATAGATCTTATTAGTATTAAATTAATCCTTAGTTAAGAATATAGTAGCATTAAGGTAGCTATTTAAATTACTTAGTATATTATTAAGTTAGGCTTAGGAAGAAGGGAAGAAATACTTAGCTAGGGTAGTGGCTTTCTTTTAATATATTTTAGTAGTTATAATATTTATACCTTTACTCTATAGGAGAGTAGAGATTTACTACTATTTTAGTAGTAAGCTACTATAAAGCTATACCTATTATTTAAGCTTTTAAAGGTTTTTATATTAGGTAGTTATAGCCTTAACTACTATATACTAGGCACTATACTATTTATTATAAATAACTTAGTTCTATATCTATACTATATTAGTTATACACTACTAGTTCTCTTTAGTATAAAATACCCTTTACTATTAAAGTGCTCTCTTAGCATTTTAAGTTACTTTTTTAGTATACTAGTTTTATTATAGGTTTAGCTTAAGACTACTTTAGGGTTTCCTTAAAACTACTATATTTATAATAAACTAAAGTTTAGCTATTAACTATTTTATAAAGTAATTAATTATTTTTAATAATTAAAGTTAGGGCTTTATAATATTAAGCTAAAACTATACTATAGCCTCTATAGTAATAAGGTTATTATTTATATATAACTATTAGAACTAAGGGGGATAGTTACTATATAGCCTAGGGCTAAAGCCTATATAAATAAGCTATAGTATATAGTTAGACCTAGTAAGGTCTAAGCCTCTTAGGAAGTTAATATTTATACTATAAGTAGCTTAAGTATAGTTAATAATACTATTCCTTTTTCTCTATATTTTTTATATTACCTTACTTTAAGGTATTATAAGTTTAAGCCACTACTACTTTATTAATATAAAAAGTATATTATATTCTACTAAAGTTTAACTATAATAATTCTAAAGTAGGTAGTATTAGTTAAAATTACTAATAAATACACTATAATTAAAGGGTAGGGCTAATATAAATTTAAGTAGAGGTAAAGTTTAGTTAGGTTTATAGATTAGGGAGTAAATAAAGTAAATATTATACCCTACTATTATAATAAAGCACTAATCCTTACCTACTTATATTATTTATACCTTAGGTCTATACTAGTAGTGTATATAAATTATAGTATAGCTGCTTTAAGTTATAAGCTAGAAGCAGCTAAGGCTAGAATTAGGTAGTTTACTATTTAAAGTCCCTAGTTTCTATATTACTATTATATTAATACTAGGCTAGAACTTTAGCGCTAAATATATTAAATAGGTTTTCTTTTATATATTCTAGTATATAACCTTAATTATATACCTTATATTATATATTAGGTTAGACTTAGCTTATTTAGGGCTATAGTGGCTATGGGTTGCTAGCTTAGAAAGGCCTTTATAGCTATTTATAAATATTATATTAATTCTAGCTTTAATTTAGAAAGGTAAGTATATAGTTAACTAACTTATTTTTAAGGTAAAGCTTTTTATAATAGTAGGTTGCTTATATTTTATCTCTAGCTATAGCTAAGTACTTTAGTTTATTCTTTTTATTTTAACTAAAGGGAGAGTTTAGTAAAGGCTAGGGGCTATATTAGGTATATAGTATATATATAGTTCTATTGCTTATTAGTGGTATTATATATATAGAACTATACTAGGTGTAATTCTAAATAGTTAATATAGTATTTATAAATAGCTTCTATTAGTGCTAGGTAAGACTACTTGCCTTTTATATAATAACTAGTAGCATAGTAGCTATACTATAGGGGCGTAGTATAGTGTGTAGTAATATATTTAAATTTAAAACACCTATAACACTAATAGGGGTGAATAGTATTATTATAGGGTTTAGCTTTAAATATCTTAGCTTTATAAATAATATTAATATAGTATAGCCTATTTACTGCTTTAATGCTATTAATAGTAATAATAAAGGGGGATTATATAGTAGTGCTATATAGTTTTTATACTATAACCTATATAAAGCCTTAACTATTAGCTATAACTAAGGCTTAGAGGATATAGTCTCTCTTTTAGTTCTATATATAGTGTATAGGGAAGCCCTTAATAATAATACTAAATATATATTAGCTTAGTGCTGCTTTTAGTTTAAAAGTAGTGCTAACTTATATAGTATCTTTAGTATAAGGCTTTACTATATTTTAGAATATAATAATAGTATTACTACTTTAAAGGTAGTAAGCTACTACTATAGTGTTAATGCTAGTAGCTTAATTAATAGTAGTAATAGTATTTTTAAGTAAATAATTTTAAATAGCTTTAGCTATAGTAATACCTTTAATAATAGTTTTATAATAGACTTAAGGGGATATTACTATAGTTATAGAGTAAACCTATTAAACTAAGAATTAGGAGATTCCCTTAGTAGTAATACTAGCTTAGCTTAGGGCTAGTGCATTTTTAATATTTATAGCTTTCTTAACTATATACTTTACTACTTTTTTAAGGTTTTAAACTATAATAAGCTTATAAGGAAATAGTAAAGTTAATATTATTATTTTAGTAAGAGTCTAGGGTATTAAAAGGCTATGTTAGGCGCGTATTAAGGCTATATTATCTATATAGAGGATGATATTCTATATACTCTCTAGCACTATAGCTAGTATAAGTTTAGTTATTTTATTATATTTAACTATAAGGTAATTTAGTATTTGCTTATATATAGGCAGCAGTATAGGAGCGACTTAGGGTACTATTAATATAAAGCTACCCTAACCTATAAGTAAGTAATAGTAGCTCTATATAAGGCTATAGTTTCCGCTATTAATATCTATTAGTATTGCCTTATTTATTGCGCCTATACTCTAGCACTAATACACTATTAGAGATAGGGGTAAATAGATATAGCAATTCTTTTTCTATACTTTTTAAGAGGTTTAGAGTCGATTCTGCGTCGCTACTGCGGTGCGGGCGAATTCGCGAAAAGTTTTAGCTATATAATATTACTATATAGTTCTTTTTTATTATTATTATTAATAGTATTAAAGTAATAAATAAGCTATATTATACTTATATTATTTATAAAGCTAAAATATTTAAAGCTAAACT
The DNA here is from genome assembly GCA_018360185.1 of Claviceps lovelessii. NCBI lineage: Eukaryota > Fungi > Ascomycota > Sordariomycetes > Hypocreales > Clavicipitaceae > Claviceps > Claviceps lovelessii. Next base: position 115,834 of record SRPU01000001.1, read on the forward strand.
TTATAATAATACTATTTACCCTTATTAGTACTATAGGTACTTTAAATTTAAATATATTACTATATACTATACTATACCTTTATAATATAGCTACTATACTATTAGTTATTATATAAATAATAAGTAGTTTTACTTAATATTAATAAAAGCTATATATAAATATTATATTAACTATTTAAAATTATACCTAGTATAGCTTTATATATATAATACTATTAATAAGTAATAAAACTATATATATACTATATACCTAGTATAGCCTTTAGCCTTTATTAAACCTTTTTTTTAAATAAAATAAAAAGGCTAAACTAAAGTACTTAGCTATAGCTAAAAATAAAATATAAGTAATTTACTTTTATATAAAGCTTTACTTTAAAAATAAGTTTATTAACTATATATTTACCTCTTTAAATTAAGGCTAAAATTAATATAATATTTATAAATAGCTATAAAGGCTTTTTTAAGCTAATACTTTATAGCTATTATAGCTTTAAATAAGCTAAGTTTAACTTAATATATAATATAAGGTATATAATTAAGATTATATACTAAAATATATAAAAAAAAACCTATTTAATATACTTAATACTAGAGTTTTAGCTTAAAACTAATATAATAGTAATATAATAACTAAGGACTTTAAATAATAAACTACTAAATCTTAGCTTTAGTTACTTTTAACTTATAACTTAAAGTAGCTAAACTATAATTTATATATACTATTAATATAAACTTAAGGTATAAATAATATAAATAAGTAAGAATTAATACTTTATTATAATAATAAAATATAATATTTACTTTATTTATTTTTTAATTTATAAACCTAACTAAACTTTACTTTTATTTAAATTTATAGTAGCTTTATTACTTAATTATAGTATATTTATTAATAACTTTAACTAATATTACCTACTTTAAAATTATTATAACTAAACTTTTATAAAATATAATATATTTTTTATATTAATAAAGTAAAAATAGCTTAAACTTATAATACTATAAAGTAAAGTAATATAAAAAATATAAAAAAAAAGAAATAATATTATTAATTATACTTAAGCTATTTATAATATAAATATTAACTTTTTAAAAGAACTAAACCTTATTAAGTCTAACTATATACTATAGCTAATTTATATAGGCTTTAACCTTAAGCTATATAATAACTATTTACTTTAATATAAATAAATATATATAAATAATAACCTTATTACTATAAAAGCTATCATATAGTTTTAATATAAAATTATAAAGCCTTAGCTTTATTTATTAAAAAAAATTAATTACTTTATAAAATAATTAATTATTATTATTTAATACTCTAGTTAGGCTTAGCCCAATAGCTAGTACCTCTGCTACTAAAACTATATAGGAAAAACCCTAGAGTAGGGAGGAAAACCTATATATAACTATAATAGTATTCGCTATAGAGCTAGAGTAGCCCTACACTAGTTCTAACTATATATAAATATATACTACTAGCTAAACTTAACTAGTATTATAAAAGAGTATATATTATAAAACTAGGATTAGTATAGGTTAGTAGAGGCATAGTAAAGCAGTAAATTACTTTTAGAAGTAGTTTATATATTATTTTAAGTTACTTTAGTAACTTTTATTAAATATTATATTAGTTCCTTACTATTTCCCTTAGGCTACTACCTCTTTACTAAAAACCTTTTACTAGCTTTTATGCCTTTATAGTATTAGCTATATTAGCTAATAGCTAGCTATTAATAAACTAACTACTAGCTAACTATTAGTTATATAAAAAAGAAAGAGATAATTATAAGAGCTACCTTTTTATTTTTATTCTTAGCCTTTTCTTTTCTTTCTTCCTTCTTTATTAATTACTTTTATTATAAATATACCCTTAATTCTTTTATTATAGTAGTGCTACTATATTACTGCCTTTAATTAACTATAATAATAATAAAGATACTATTTATAAATAAAATTATTATACTAGGGGTAAGTGCTAATTTTAATCTAATATACTATTACTACTAACTTATAATATAGCTAGGCTAGCTAAAGAATTAGCCCTATAAGGCTTACTTAATATAAGCTAAAAATATTAAAAAATAGTACTATTATACTAAAAGTTAGTACTTTCTTTAAGCTTATATTACTACTATCTTTAATTTATATAAATACTAGTAGTGTATACTTTAAGTATATAAAAATAAAAAAAACTTATTTAGATATAAGTGCTTTACTCTTTATTTATATTAATAGCTAGCTAGTAGCTAATTAGTGCTATAGCTAAATTAAAATATTATATTATATTAAAAGATTATTAAGTAAGTAATAAATATATAGAACCTTTATACCTTTAGAGAGCCTATTAATATAAATATACTATAGTTTAAATATAGTATTATTATAGTATTAGTATAATGCTAACTTAAAGGTAAGCTAGGGAGTATAATGCTATTTAAAAGAAGGTATAATAACTTATAAAGAAGGTAGAGATAGCTACTATAGTAGTAGTATAGCTATTTAGTAATACTATAGTAGTCTTAGCCTTAACCTTAGTTAGAGGTAAAATATTATTATAGGCTTACTATATTACTAATATATTAAAGGAATATAATAATATTTTATAAGAGGTTTATAGGCTTTACTTAATTATAGTATAAAGCTATATTAATAAGAAGGAGGAGGGGGTAAAGGAGGAGAGAGAGGAGAATAATAATAGAGAGTAGGGTTAGGGCTAGCGTAGGTATGCTATATTTATAATAATTTATTCTAACTATTGTTTTTTATTTTTTATTTAATATAAATTATATATTAGAGTATTCTAAGCTAACTATAATATTACTATAGCCTCCTACTGCTTCTATCCCTATGCTGCCTTAGGTGCCTTATTATATTAAGTTTTTAATATCTTTAGCCTATTATTTTTATAAATTATATATAAGCCTAAACTAGGGTATATACCTAGTTAAAATAAGCTATTTTATAAGTATAGCTACTAGCTTATTTTTTTTAAAGGCCTTCCTAACCTTATATTAATTATATACTAATAGTATACCTATATTTATAGAGTAAAAATAGTTAAAGTTTTTATAAAAGAGTAGAATATAGTAGTAGTTTTTATTATTAGTTTAGTAGCTATATAATAGTAAATCTACCTTAGAAATATAATAATAGTAAAGAAAGCTATTAAGCTTAATTTATTTTATATATATTTAAATAAATACTATAGATTTATACTTAGTAAGGCTAAAGTAAATATAGATTATTTTAGTAATAAAGGTAAAGTTAGGGTTAAGTTTTACTACTATATATTTAATATAAGTCTAGTGCACTTATATAGTAGCTTTTTTTTAATACTAATAGTTTTTTTATTTTAAGGTAAGGGCCTTAGCTAAGGATAGCTTTAAGGAATAGTTAAGGGGCTAGTTTAAAAATAATATATAGTTTAGGTAGTTATTAGGATTTAAAGGGTATTTATACCTATAGTATATAGGTTTATAATAAAGTTAGGCTACTATTATTATATAGGTATTTTAAATTCTATTAGCTATACTATTAGCTTTAATTTAATAATAAAAGTAAAGTAAGTAATAGTTAAGGTAGAGATTAATTAAAGCTATAGCTAACTTAATTTTAATAAAAGCCTATAGTATAGCTTTAAAGGCATTAGTAACTATTCTTAAGTACTTAGTTTACTTAAAAATAAATACTTTAGCTATTTCTTTTACCTTATTACTAACTACTATAGAGGTATAGTATAATTCTATACTATAGGTAATAATACTCTAAATTACTTATATATATAATAGGTATATATTTTATATTAAATAACTTTATATTAATACTACTAGTAATATAAGTATAAGCTACTATTATACTAATTTTAACTTAACCTAACTTTAATATACTTTTTAGTATAGTTTATAATAAATCTAAACTTTTAAAAAGTAGGTAAATTAAACTAGCTATATTATATTAGTATTAAGTTAAACTAAAGTTATAACTATAGTATAGTGTTTTATAAAATATATAAGTTTACTCTTTTTTAAGTTAAATTTAAGGCCTAACTCTTAAAACTAATTTTAATAAATTACCTATATAGCCTTAAGGCAGCCCTATATCTCTTTTACTATATAACTATATACTAAAATATTTATATTATTAAAGAAGCTTATAACTAATATAAACTATATTATTTAAAGCTTAGTATATAGTAATATAATATAGAGTAAGAAAAGAATAAAAAAAATAAGGGATCTCTATAGTATTTTTATAATAATAAATAAAAAGCTAGTTATTTTACTATTAAAAAAAAGGTAAGTAGTATATTTAGTAATAAAGAAGTGGGTTTATACTATAATTTAAATAAAAATACTAGTAGTAATAAGGATATAGGTAAGTTATTTATAGTAAATAATATTAAAAGCTACTAATATATTTAGCTAAAGTAGTAATATAACATTACTATAATACTATACTATATATATAGATTCTATTAATATATTTAATATAACTTTTATAGATTAATTTACTTTATTACTTATTTATAGGTTAGGCAGCACTTTACTTAACTTAGCTATAAAGGTAAGCTAACTTACTACTATTACTTTTATAATTTTATTAACTATACTAAGGAGTAAGATTAAATACTAGGCCTTTACCTTTTATTACTTTATTAAGGTTTTACTTAATTTATAAAAAATAATAACTTTTACTTACTAAAATAGGGTTAAGTAGTAATTAATATAGTAGTATATATTTAGTAAGTAAGTAAGGGTTTATATTAATAGCTTATTATAAACTTTAAGGTAGCTTACTAAGAGTTTATTAAGTTTTAGTGCTTTTTAGCTAAATAGGCTCTTTATAATACTATAGATTTTATTAGTATTAAATTAGTCTTTAGTTAAAAATATAGTAGTATTAAGGTAGCTATTTAAATTATTTAATATATTATTAAGTTAGGCTTAGGAAGAAGGGAAGAAATATTTAGCTAGGGTAATAGCTTTCTTTTAATATATTTTAGTAGTTATAATATTTATACCTTTACTTTATAAAAAAGTAGAGATTTATTATTATTTTAATAGTAAGCTACTATAAAGCTATACTTATTATTTAAGCTTTTAAAGGTTTTTATATTAAATAGTTATAGCCTTAACTACTATATATTAAATACTATACTATTTATTATAAATAACTTAGTTTTATATTTATACTATATTAGTTATATACTATTAGTTCTCTTTAATATAAAATACTCTTTACTATTAAAGTGCTTTCTTAGTATTTTAAGTTATTTCTTTAGTATATTAGTTTTATTATAAATTTAGCTTAAGACTATCTTAAGGTTTCTTTAAAACTATTATATTTATAATAAATTAAAGTTTAGCTATTAATTATTCTATAAAGTAATTAATTTTCTTTAGTAATTAAAATTAAAGCTTTATAATATTAAGCTAAAACTATACTATAGCCTTTATAATAATAAAGTTATTATCTATATATAACTATTTAAACTAAGGAGAATAGTTACTATATAGCCTAGGGCTAAAGCCTATATAAATAAGCTATAGTATATAGTTAAATTTAATAAGGTTTAGGCCTTTTAGGAAGTTAATATTTATACTATAAGTAGCTTAGGTATAGTTAATAGTGCTATCCCTTTTTCTCTATATTCTTTATATTACCTTACTCTAAGGTATTATAAGTCTAAGCCACTACCGCTTTACTAATATAAGGAGTATATTATATCCTACTAAGGTCTAACTATATTAGTTCTAAAGTAAGTAGTGTTAGTTAAAGTCACTAATAAATATACTATAATTAAGGGGCGGGGCTAATGCAAATTTAAGTAGGGGCGAAGTCTAGTTAGGTTTGTGGGTTAGGGAGTAAATGGAGTAGATGTTGTGCCCCGCTATTGTAACGGAGCACCATAAAATAATTAATAGCTAAACTTTAGTTTATTATAAACTTAATAGTTTTAAGAAAACTTTAAAATAGTTTTAAGCTAAATTTATAATAAAATTAATATACTAAAGAAGTAATTTAAAATACTAAAAGAGTATTATAATAATAAAGGGTATTTTATATTAAAGAGAACTAGTAGTATATAATTAATATAATATAAATATAAAACTAAGTTATTTATAATAAGTAGTATAGTACTTAGTATATAGTAGTTAAGGCTATAACTACTTAATATAGAAACCTTTAAAAGTTTAAATACTAAATATAGCTTTATAGTAGCTTATTATTAAAATAATAGTAAATTCTTTTTTTTTATAAAGTAAAGGTATAAATATTATAACTATTAAAATATATTAAAAAAGGGCTACTACCTTAGCTAAATACTTCTTTTTTTTTTTAAGCCTAACTTAATAATATATTAAGTAACCTAAATAGCTACCTTAATATTACTATATTTTTAATTAAAAACTAATTTAAAGCTAATAGAATTTATAATATTATAAAGAGTTTATTTAGCTAAAAAGCATTTAAACTTAATAAACTTTTAATAAGCTATTTTAAAGTTTATAATAAGCTATTAGTATAAACCCTTATTTATTTACTAAATATATATTATTATATTAGTTATTACTTAGCTTTATTTTAATAAATAAAAGTTATTATTTTTTATAAATTAAGTAAAACCTTAATAAATTAATAAAGAATAAAGGCTTAGTATTTAATCTTACTCTTTAGTATAGTTAATAAGATTATAAAAGTAATAATAATAAGTTAGCTTACCCTTATAGCTAAATTAAGTAAAGCATTATTTAATTTATAAATAAATAATAAAGTAAATTAGTTTATAAAAGTTATATTAAATATATTAATAAAATCTATATATATAGTATAATACTATAGTAATATTATATTATTACTTTAGCTAAATATATTAGTAGCCTTTAATATTATTTACTATAAGTAGCTTACTTATACTTTTATTATTATTAGTATTCTTACTTAAATTATAATATAAACTTACTTTTTTATTATTAAGTATATTATTTACCTTTTTTTTAATAGTAAAACTACTAGCCTTTTATTTATTATTATAGAGATATTATAAAGATTCCTTATTTTTCTTATTCTTTTTTTACTTTTTATTATACTACTATATACTAAGCTTTAAGTAGTATAGTTTATATTAGTTATAGGCTTTTTTAATAATATAAATATTTTAGTATATAGTTATATAATAAAAGAGATTATTATTATTTAATACTCTAGTTAGGCTAAGCCTAATAGCTAGTACCTCTGCTACTAAAACTATATAGAAAAAACCCTAGAGTAGGGAGGAAAACCTATATATAACTATAATAGTATCTACTATAAAGCTAGAGTAGCCCTACGCTAGTTTTAACTATATATAAATATACACTACTAGCTAAACTTAACTAGTATTATAGAAGAGTGTATATTATAAAACTAAAATTAGTATAGGTTAGTAAAGGTATAGTAAAGTAGTAAATTACCCTTAGAAGTAGTTTATATATTATTTTAAATTACTTTAGTAACTTTTATTAAGTATTATATTAATCCCTTATTATTTCCCTTAGGTTATTACCTTTTTACTAAAAACCTTTTATTAGCTTTTATATCTTTATAATATTAGCTATATTAGCTAGTAGCTAGCTATTAATAAATTAACTACTAGCTAACTATTAATTATATAAGAAAGAAAAAAATAATTATAAAAGCTACCCTTTTTTTTTTATTTTTAGCTTTTTCTTTTCTTTTTTCTTTCTTTATTAATTACTTTTATTATAAGTATATCTCTAATTTTTTATTATAATAATACTACTATATTACTACTCCCTATTAATTATAGAGCTAATTAAGATATTATTTATAAATAAAATTATTACTTTAAAGGTAAGTATTAACTCTAACTTAATATACTACTACTACTAACCTATAGTATAGCTAAGCTAGCTTAAAAACTAGCTTTATAAGGCTTATTTAATATAAGCTAAAAATATTAATAAATAATACTATTATACTAAAGATTAAAACTTCCTTAATACCTATACTATTACTATCTTTAATTTATATAAATATTAGTAGTATATACTTTAAGTATATAAAAGCTAAAAAAACTTATTTAAAGGTAAGTATTTTATATAATATTTATATTAGTAATAAGTTAATAGCTAATTAATATTATAGCTAAACTAAAATATTACTTTATACTAAAAAACTATTAAGTAAGTAATAAATATATAAAACCTTTATACCTTTAAGGAGCTTATTAATATAAGTTTATAGTAGTATTATTATAATACTATTATAGTATTAATATAGTACTAACCTAAGAATAAGCTAAGGAGTATAATATTATTTAAAAGAAGGTATAATAACTTATAAAGAAGGTAAAGGTAGCTACTATAGTAATAATATAATTACTTAGTAATACTATAATAGTTTTAGCCTTAACTTTAGTTAAAAGTAAAATATTACTATAGGCTTACTATATTATTAATATACTAAAGAAATATAATAATATTTTATAAAAAATCTATAAGCTTAGCTTAGTTATAGTATAGAGCTATACTAAGGAAAGGGAAAAGAAAAAAGTAGTAAAGAATAAAGAAAAAGGGAAGGGAAAGGTTAATAAAAAGGCTAAGAAGGAGTAGGGCTAGGGCTAGTATAGGTATACTATATTTATAATTTTTTATTATTATTTATTATTTATTATTTAATATAATTTATATATTAAACTATTCTATATTAATTATAATATCTTTATAGCTTTTTATTACTTTTACTTCTATATTATATTAAATACCTTACTATACTAAGTTTTTAATATCCTTAGTTTATTATTATTATAAAGTATATATAAGCCTAAACTAAGGGATATACCTAGTTAAAATAAGCTATTTTATAAATATAATAGCTAGTTTATTCTTTTTAAGGGCCTCTTTAACCTTATATTAATTATATACTAATAATATACTTATATTTATAAGGTAAAGGTAGTTAAAGTTTTTATAAAAAAGTAAGATATAATAGTAGTCTTTATTATTAGTTTAATAGCTATATATTAGTAAATTTACCTTAAAAATATAATAGTTATAAAGAAAGGTATTAAGCCTAATTTATTTTATATATATTTAAATAAATACTATAAATTTATACTTAGTAAGGCTAAAGTAAATATAAATTATTTTAGTAGTAAAGGTAAAGTTAGAATTAAGCTCTATTACTATATATTTAATTTAAATTTAGTATACTTATATAGTAATTCTCTTTTTATATTAGTAGTTTTTTTACTTTAAAGTAAGTATTTTAGCTAGAAATAATTTAAAGGAATAATTATAAAGCTAATTTAAAAATAGTATATAGTTTAGATAGTTATTAGAATTTAAAGAGTATTTATACCCTTAATATATTAGTTTATAATAAAGTTAGGCTATTATTATAATATAAGTATTTTAAATCTAATTAGCTATACTATTAGCTTTAATTTAATAATAAAAGTAAAGTAAATAATAATTAAAGTAAAGGTTAATTAAAGCTATAGCTAACTTAGTTTTAATAAGTACCTATAGTATAGCCTTAAAAGCTTTAATAACTATTCTTAAGTATTTAGTTTACTTAAAATAAATACCTTAGCTATTCCCCTTACCTTATTACTAATTATTATAAAGGTATAGTATAATTTTATATTATAAGTAATAATACTTTAAATTACTTATATATATAATAAGTATATATTTTATAGTAAGTAACCCTATATTAATACTATTAGTAATATAAATATAAGCTACTACTATATTAATTTTAATTTAATTTAGCTTTAGTATACCTTTTATTATAGTTTATAGTAAATTTAGACCTTTAGAAAGTAAGTAAATTAAACTAGCTATATTATAATAATACTAAGTTAAATTAAAGTTATAACTATAGTATAGTATTTTATAAAGTATATAAGTTTACTCTTTCTTAAATTAAATTTAAGGTTTAATTTCTAAAACTAATTTTAATAAATTACCTATATAGCCTTAAGGTAGTTTTATATCTCTTTCTTTATATAATTATATACTAAAATATTTATATTATTAAAAAAGCCTATAACTAATATAAACTATATAGCCTAAAGTTTAGTATATAATAGTATAATATAATATAAAAAGAAAATAAAGAAAATAAAAAACCCTTATAATATCTTTATAGTAATAAGTAAGGGGCTAGTTATTTTATAATTAAAGAAAAGGTAAATAGTATACTTAATAATAAAGAAGTAGGTTTATATTATAATTTAAGTAGGGATATTAATAATAAGAAAAGTATAAGTAAGTTATTTATAGTAAATAGTATTAAAAGCTATTAATATATTTAGCTAAAGTAGTAATATAATACTACTATAGTGCTATACTATATATATAAATTCTATTAATATATATAATATAACTTTTATAAATTAATTTACTTTATTATTTATTTATAAGTTAAGTAGTGCTTTACCTAACTTAGCTATAAGGGTAAGCTAACTTATTATTATTACTTTTATAATCTTACTAACTATACTAAAAAATAAAATTAAATACTAAGCCTTTATTCTTTACTACTTTATTAAGGTTTTATTTAATTTATAAAGAATAATAACTTTTACTTATTAAAATAAAGTTAAATAGTAATTAATATAATAATATATATTTAATAAGTAAGTAAGGGTTTATATTAATAGCTTACTATAAATTTTAAGGTAGCTTCTTAGAAGTTTATTAAGTTTTAATGCTTTTTAGCTAAATAAGCTTTTTATAATACTATAGATTTTATTAGTATTAAATTAATCCTTAGTTAAAAATATAGTAATATTAAGGTAGCTATTTAGATTACTTTATATATTATTAAGTTAAGCTTAAAAAAAAAAAAGAAATATTTAGCTAAAGTAATAGCTTTTTTTTAATATATTTTAGTAATTATAATATTTATACCTTTATTTTATAAAAAAGTAGGGATTTATTATTATTTTAATAATAAGCTACTATAAAGCTATACTTATTATTTAAGCTTTTAAAGATTTTTATATTAAGTAGTTATAGCCTTAATTATTATATACTAAGTACTATATTATTTATTATAAATAACTTAGTTTTATATTTATACTATATTAGTTATATACTATTAATTCTTTTTAATATAAAATACCCTTTATTATTAAAGTACTTTCTTAGTATTTTAAGTTATTTCTTTAGTATATTAGTTTTACTATAGGTTTAGCTTAAAATTACTTTAAAGTTCCCTTAAAACTACTATATTTATAATAAACTAAAATTTAATTATTAATTATTTAATAAATTAATTAATCTTTTTTAGTAATTAAAGTTAAGGCTTTATAATATTAGGCTAAAACTATACTATAGTTTTTATAATAATAAGGTTATTATTTATATATAACTATTTAAACTAAGGGGAATAATTACTATATAGCCTAGGGCTAAAGCCTATATAAATAAGCTATAGTATATAATTAAATTTAATAAGGTTTAAGCTTTTTAAAAAATTAATATTTATACTATAAATAGCTTAGGTATAATTAATAATATTATTTTTTTATTTTTATATTCTTTATATTACTTTACTTTATAGTATTATAAGTTTAAGCTATTATTATTTTATTAATATAAAAAGTATATTATATTTTATTAAGATTTAATTATAATAATTTTAAAGTAAATAATATTAATTAAAGTTATTAATAAATATACTATAATTAAAGAGTAAAGCTAATATAAATTTAAATAAAGATAAAGTTTAGTTAGGTTTATAGGTTAGGGAGTAAATAAAGTAAATATTATACTTTATTATTATAATAAAGTACTAATTCTTATTTACTTATATTATTTATACCTTAGGTTTATACTAATAGTATATATAAATTATAATATAGCTACTTTAAATTATAAGCTAAAAGTAGCTAAAGCTAAAATTAAGTAATTTACTATTTAATATTCTTAGTTTCTATATTACTATTATATTAGTACTAAGCTAAAACTTTAATATTAAGTATATTAAATAGGTTTTTTTTTATATATTTTAGTATATAACCTTAATTATATACCTTATATTATATATTAGGTTAGACTTAGCTTATTTAAAGCTATAGTAGCTATAGG